>JAVJIF010014469.1:0-101352 GCA_038442645.1 Agave tequilana | reverse complement strand
CGTGAGCATGGATGAGTAGGTGATGGATATGTATGTATGTGTGGGTACATATATCTAATGTGTATACTCATATATAAGTATTATTTATGTGTGGGTATATGTGTATGTATGCATGATATGAGTGAGTTTGTATGTATATTATATGTATATGCATAGTGTATGTATTTATATTAATGTGTGTTGGTATTTATTTAAGTATGCATGTATGTTGATGTATATGTATACTTGTATACATATGTATGTGGGTGTATGCACGTGTATTTGGTACATGTGTGTGTGTGTTAGGTATGTATTGATTCCCTTTCTCTCTATGTGTTGGTGTGTCGTATAATAGCGTTTCAGACTCACTCAGATGATCCGAACTCGGAAACGGGAGTTTCGGATTCACGTTCGCTGTGGACCCGAAACCATGGCGATTCGAAGACCGATCCATGAGAATTCCGTAGATCAGACAACGATTCGTATAGTGAAGACAGACAACGATTCGGTTCTGAAATCGCGTCATTTCATGTGAGGATTGTTCTCATGTCTTTACCTTATTTGCTGTTATCAGTAGTGTTCATGTATCTATTCGTATCATTTCATGTGATTATATGACAATTTTATCAGTATGATTATCTGTACCATTTTATATGACATCAGTAACTGTACACCTTATGTATTAGTTGATATGAGCTTGTATCAACGTCATTTCATATGTTGGTAGCTGTCGTTATCGGTTTAGGCCTAATATTGGAATACTTTAGACTGTAACTTGACTCAATCTATTGATTTGCTGGATTAGTTCATGTTTAAGCATCAGATATATATGGACCTTGTGTTTGGATATTGAGGTATTAGATTTATATTATTCCATGTGAAACTGTTCAGATTCAGACTAGTTGTAAAGGAACCTGGACTGTAACTGGATTGATCTTGAGTTGGATTGATTCGTGATTATGGATAAATTCATATTTTATGTGGAATACTTATCAGACTTATTATTCTTTATTTTGGTAATAACATAGATGAGGATTCATTTAGGTATTGAGGACGAATTTGTTATGATGTTACTTTATTAAGAGATTGGATTTCTTAATGGTTGGATCGGTATGTAGAATTAGTTAGAGTTAGAATTGATATTAGAATTGTGTTCTATTCTTGGATCTTGAATAGAGTTCAAATGAAAGTGATGACTTTTGAATTATTGACTGTGAATATTTTCTGAATTTATCCCTGATTATACTGTTAAGTATGGATGAGCTTATTGTTATTGAGTATCAGATATAGACCATTCTAGATTGCAGTTGTTTGAGAATGTTCCCCTGTAGATATGATTTCGATATGTGTTGACCTAGTTGGTCTCGAGGATATCAGTAGACTGCTATTCGTGATGGATTCCTAGTTATTGTTGTTATCCAGTTATAGAGATAGAATTGTTGGGAGAGTAGTTTCATTAATATCGATGATAATATATATCTTCAGAGTTTGATAACAGTTATTATTTGATCTCAGTTATTGGTGATTAGAGGATTAGAACAAATTGGTATCGATGAGAGGACTGATTACTGATTTATCAAGATGGTGATATTGTATCGGATACTTGGACTTAGATTCAATGTTTGATGTTCACAGTAATTGTTATTGAGACTATAAGTTGATGGATCAGTTACTGATATCTCTTTAGTACGGATGGATGAGATTATGATCAGTTTAGTTGAGACTGTCTATTGAGCAGTATCAGGATTGTTACTGTAATTATTCATGTTACTAAAAGTTACTGGGAAAGGATTGTTTGACCGTAACACCCTGTACAGTTCTATTGTTCATCGTACACACGGTTACTATTACCATTCACTGTTATCGATATTGTTCATCGTATATACGATTACTGTTGATGTTATACTGTATCGTTACTATTACCACATCATCCTAGCATTATAAGTAACATGGATATTGATTTATAAATAATAATGTAATTGAACAACTTACACCGGGATTAGAAAAATTGATGGAGGAGATAGCGTCTATATTTTGGGTGGACCTAGGATACAGGTTGCGCAGCCGACTGAGGGTTCCACTGCAGGGTTCCTGGGGGATGACTGACATCCCATCATACTGTTATTGTTCCACTGTTCATATAGTGAGATTATTGTTACTGTTACTGAGTACCTAACGGTACGGCCTGGTTTAGCGTCAGAAAACTGAGATCGTGGTCCCGGGTATGTACGGGACCCGCCTAAAGTATGGACAATGTCTCTTCTATTAATTTCAATAACTTAGGACCTGATTGACATGTATAGTAGGCGTAGTATGAGATGCGTCTTATTCAGGTGGCAATTAGTGTTCGCTGACATAATAAATAATAAAGAACTGTTAAAAGTGTATTGTGACTGACCGTAATCACCTGACTGTATATATAACTATGATAAACATATGATTGTACATATGACCGGATTGTATACCAGACTAGTAATATATGCTAGGTTACACATCTTGACATTAATTATTTTCTTTTATCGTGATATCAGTTATATATTGTTCATAACTTTGTTCTTAATATTGATTGTTCTATTATTTTTATTTCATATTATCATGTTGTTATTCTTATATTGTTATTATGCATGAGCACCTTTTCTTTTACACACACTCATTAGATCGCTTCTGACGACCCTAGATTCGTACGTCTAAGATTTTGAACACCTCTTATTGTTCAGGTGTTCGTTGAGCTCATACGCTTCGCGAGGAGCTGGAGTTTCTCCCTATTTGATTCTGGTATTCTTATCTTTTTACCTTCCTGTTATTTCCTGATTCTCGATACATATCAGATTCAGTCTTTATTCTAGTTCTTTATATGATATCATGCGTGGATGCTTATATGTGATATTGCAGTAATTATGATTCATTATAGTTTACTTAAGGCTTAGCACGTATACGTGAGGCATTTTCCTTGTGTGTATGTGTCGCCGACTCTCGTCGCGACTCTGTTCCCACGTATTTTGGGAAGCGGGGCGTGATAGCTTCAGGATCTAAAAATATATCCCAATTTAGAACTTCAAGTTCTATAATCTTTAAAACTTCAGGTTTAAATATTTAAGTTGTGAACTTCAGCTTCATATTGAATAAGAAAAAAAAAAATTAATCTTTATGAAAAGAATGTTAGACATATGTTGGGAACAAATTATATTTGAAATCATGATGTAGACATTACTAAAAAAATGACACAATCAATGACTTGAAAGAAGATAAAAAGTTCAATGCATAATCAACAAGATCTAATCAAAAATGGTTAGAGCACCATAAAATTCAAGTCATGTGCGCATGTTCAAATAGTAGTAAGACAATTGGATTAAATAAAATAAAAAATTAGGAAAACAATAAGTATACCAAGATCGAGACCCGCAACCACGCAAGAACCTTAGTTGGAAAATAAGAGAATCGTACTGATAATGTATTACGAAATTGTTGGAACAAGACAAACAAGAAACTAACAAATTGCACACAATGTAAGAATAGAGAGAGATCTTTCTTCCTTGCATCTTATTCAATCATTTAGACATGTATTTAGAGGTATACATGAGAGGGAGATAAAAAGACATGGGTTAGATGATTAATAGTGGGAGTTGCATGGTGGGAGAAAATTAAGAGGTGGGTGTTACATGATTAATGGTGGGAGATGGAAGGATATCCATATTTATCATTATTTACAACATTTTAAGAATTTTCAACTATTATAACATATTAGCGGAAGGTCCCAAATCAAGTTTAGCTTATGCCAAGCTAGCTGCTTAACAATGAGTTCTCATTAAAACGGAGCATTGTAAGAAATTTAGTCATGTGATTTGGCACCACTAATCGATTACGAATTTCTTGCGAACTTATTAACCAAATTCACAACACTGATTTACGCAAAATATGAAGAATAACCAACCAAAAAATATAACCAAAAGAGATCAAGATTTACGTGAAAAGCCTTATGGGAAAGCCACAGGGCAAGCAACAACAAAATATTCATTATGAGAATAAAAGATTATAATATCCAATTACTCTCACCACCTCTCAAATTCCCTGCCCAAAGATTCAAGAATACTAAAAAAAGAGGCAAGGGCAAGTTACCGAACTCTCATCGTCCTGAAATTATCCGCTACAATGAACCCATCACTATTCTCCTCCAAAAAAATCAAATGCCCAAACTTGATCTTCACGGGTTCTCCAAACCCTCGCTTTTCCTACCGACTCGAAGAAGAATCTCGCACGAGGCTCTCTCTTTTTCTTCTTTCTCTTTTCTCAGATTTTCTCTCTAATTTTTCTATTATTATTGGCTACACCAGTGGGCCCCTTTTATAGACATTCTTCAAATTCTTTTCAGATTATTTCTTCAAATTGCAATTGAACTCTGAGTCTGAGTCGCGTTGCATTCTCACTCCTTTCGCGTTCTCTTTTCAAATCGTGATTGGACTCGGGATTCTTTCCCGAGCCTAAGTCTGTGTCGCGCAGGAATTCTACTCCACAATGAAGTGAAATTGGACCACCATGAGTGGGCCCGCTTGGGCTGGACCCACCACAACATTTAGGTATATAGATGATAAGATGTATTGCAAGAAATTTAGGCATATAGGCTGTTTGGATTCAAGGAATTGGGTGGAAGTGAGGAAGTGGGAAGTGTCGTTTCCCATTTCCGCTGTTCATCCAAACACCGGAAAAGAAAAATGGAAAAAGGTCTTTTCCGTTTCTCTTTTCTCTTTACACAACCTTTTCCTCACTTCCACAGTGCTACAGTTAATTTTGTGGTCATGTAAATCTCATTTGTAATAAGTTGTAGCACAAAACAGTTAATTTTTTGCTCATATAAATCTCACTTGCATTCTAATTATAGTCCAATTTTTATTTTCTTAATTAATTTTTATTTTAATATTATTTTGCGGTCAACTTTGTGGTCAACTTTTCCACTTCCACTTTCACATTATCATCCAAACACCGGAAAAAGACATAACATTTTTCAAATCACACTTCCCAACAACATCCAAACACCAAAAAACTTACTAATCAATTCCCAAATTCCAAAGGGAACTATTACCACTTCCTCACTTCTTCACTTCCTCACTTCCACCCTTAACCAAACAGGTAGATGAAAATACACAGTGAGATAGTGGAGCAAACAGAACAAATAACACTTGAAGTCAATCAAATTAGACAGCCCAACATTTCAAATAGTGTGAGAGCTTGGCTTTGAGGCCGAGCATTTAAGCTCATGCCCCCAAATCTATTTTCAGTTGAAAACTTTGGCCTTATCATCTCCTGTATTCACTTCTGTGACACATTAACTTCACTTTAATGATTTGGACTACTCTTGCAATTTATATGAACTGCAAATTGCAATGAGAAGGTTGTATCTCATCATTATTTATTCATACTCATTGGCCATACAAAGTAACAAGTCTTTTTTTTTCCATCAGAAAAGCAAAAGAACATTCTGAGCGTTTAAAGTAACTGTTGTTTAGTTTGTATAACTGGAGATCATTGATTTGTATTCACAAATTTAAAGAAAATACCTAATTTGATTGTGAGTTTTCAAAAATAAATTATCCCAATATCCTACATAAAAGTAATGTGGCTATTTTTCAGAGAAAAAATGATTACATTGCATGACAGGTAAACTTCTTGGTAGTAAAAAGCGATGACTAAAAAATTACCCACAAAATACGTGTCATTGTAACACACTGGTAAAACTTGTTACCGTTAGGATGAAAGTTAGACCACAAGCGACTAGTAGAAATGGTCAAGCAGAATGCGTATCAATCTAAGTCTAGGTAACTGAAAATGAACCCAAAGGTTTGCTGTCCGGAACAACCAAATGCTTCAATGGAGCCCAATAATAATCATATTGAAGTGAGTAAAACCTCAAGGTCTGGCCACAGACCAGAGTAGCTTTGGGTTAGAAAAGAAAAATTATGCTCAAAGGGTATACTAACATGTTCTGCGCATTGAGAATGTGACGAAAGAAAAGGAAGCAAATAACGCCGACTAGACTCGTTCTAACTCCAACGAACTTGAAAGATAGTTTCAGGTAGAAAAAACAATCGAATCCATGAGCAAAAGATGAACAACTTGAATCCACGAGCAATTTAAAGAGAAAAACTAAATTTTTATTGTTTATTAAAAGTTGAATACTAAAAACAAAAATACAATGGCCTTATATAGGCAAATAAAGAAGAATATTAATCTAAGTAGGAAACCTAATTAAATAAAAGAAAAACAAAATAAATTCAAATTCAAATCAGATTGAAAAAATGACTCCTGTTCAGAGTCGCATACGCCGACCCGCACAGGCCTGTCGACAGCAAAAAGGCCCCTGTCAACAAACTGTATACTCCCAACTCCCAAGAAGGCCTGTTAAAGTCAGTCTGTCGACAGGGGTTGAGGCTGTTGTCGACAGTTGAACTTCAGGCTGTCGACAGCTGATGGAGGCTGTCGACAACTCTGCTGTTTTCTACCTTGATCTCCTATATTAGTCCCTCCCTCTTGAAAAGAACTTGTCCTCGTGTTATAGTCTGCATATAGCTGCTCGGTAGGGTAATATTCATAGAGATCCACCACATTGAATATCTTGGACATCGTCATATCTCTTTTCTCAAAGAGTTTCCTCACCTTTTCTTTTCAGTTGTCACTTTATACTTTTACATTAATTTTCTCCAACTTCAATCGAACCTTCTTCTTTAGAACTTTATTCTCCTTGAGATTCATTCAGTAATATGAAAGATTAGATAGAGTTGCTTCAGAAATATGATGTTGGATATGTCTCATGGGTGGTAATCCTTTAGGAAGCTCGTCGTGAATAACTCCTTTAAACTCTTCCAACAATGGTCTAATCTTCTCAGGAATTTCAGTGAGTGGAGTAACTTCTTTCTTGACCACTAAAGCAAATATCTGCTTTGTTTCCTCTGATTCCAATAAAAACTTGCCTCGTTTGCATATGGATGTGAATTTTGGCTCCTTTTCTTTTGTAAACTTTGGAGTATATGGGATCAGCCTCATAACAACTCTTCTGCCTTTCCAATTGAACATATAGATGTTCATTTTACCTCCGGTTGCATCAACATCGTGTTGCCATGGTCTCCCCAAAAGAATATGACATATGCCCATTTCAACCAAATCACAAGCAACAGAATCTTGATAAAATTTGTCAATTGAAATAGGAACATGATATAAATCTATCACCTTGATGGTGGGTCACTTCTTGGTCCAACCATTGGTGTAAGAATGAGGGTGTGATTCCCTGTCTAGCTTCAAATGGTCTATAAGTTCTCTAAACATGATATTCTTGTAACTTTCATTGATAATGATGAGGTTGCATACCTTGTTCTTAACCGAGCACCTTGAGTAAAAGATTTGATGTCGCTGCATAGTATTGGAGGCTTATTGGTTGCATAGCAATTTTTGAACAACACAAGATATATACATAATCTCCCTGCTCTTCGGCAAAGTCTGAATCATTTAACTGCTTCTCAATCTCGACCGCTTCCTCTCCGTCATCTTCATAATCGATCATATTGACTTACTTCTTCTTAGGGCATTCATTGGACCTGTGCCCAGTCTTTTCACACCCATAACTCTTGCCAACTACAGGCTTGATGTAGGAATTCTCCTCTCTCTTTGCAGCTTCGGTGGTTGTTGTTATTGGTACTGATGTAGAGGTGTTGGTCGACTGTCGGGTTGGTTTTTGGTTGATGTGGCGAACTGATAGTGCACCAATCATTTAAAAGCAATAAAGTGATGAATAGTGTCAAACCCATGACGATTGTTATCTTATTAAGTACAAAGGTGTATTGACTCAAATCTTATTTGAAAGATGGTTAAAGATAGAGAAGTAAATTAAATTAAAAGATATTGGATTTGGATAGAAAAAAAACACTAAGACAATTGATTTCAACAATTAATAATTTGATTTAACAAGTTGATTTTGCTAGTAACTACATACTAATGTTAACAATCGAAAAACCCTATTTTAATTAATAATCTCCATCGAGCAATATTAAATCTAATTTAAATTAAAACACACAATCCATCGATCTAGTGAATTTACTAGCCAAAATAGTATTAAGATCTGTGATTTTTCTCTTTAAATTACATAACTTATGCTTATCTTATCAGTCTCCGTCTGTAGGAAGTAATTCTAATTCTATGAAGTGTTGCTAGGTTATCACTTATCGGTCTCCAACCTAACCATCAATATAGTTGTGTATGTCAACTGATTGACATTAAAACAGAAAAATAAACTTAACATACATGAAATCTAATATGAAGAATGAAGTAGTATAATAGAAACTAACATAATAATAAAATTAAATCTTCATGTAAATTGCTTACATCAATGCCCTAACTATAGAGATTTAGATATGATAAAGAAATTGTAAAGCAAAATATTGAATATGATTTCAATCTTTATATAGTAATTAAAAGAGAATGGAAAGGATAACATCAATTTGGGATCACGTCTAATCCTTAGTTGTCACTTCTCCTCTGATTTTTTTCTTCTAAAGCACCAAAATTTCTTCTCCAAAAATCAGAATTTTATATAAGAAAGAGTATTTACAAGAGAGAAACTAAAACTTAAATTACAACACCACTTCTATAATTTTATATTCTCTACTCTAAAAACTTATTATTTACAAGAGATTATTGTTGTATTTATAGACCCTAGAGACCTATTCTAATAAGGGATATAAGGAGAACTTTAAGTCCAACTTCAACTCGGTGTCACAGTTTGATTCTGAATTGGACTACAGCCTGCTCATGATAGTTTCTGAAAACAGGCAGTAAAAAGATTGAACTGAAAAGTTGTCAACATAAACTTGTATCCCTTTCAATCTTCTCTTCTTTCCATAGCATCTAGAATCACATGAATTGGATTTCTGTAACGAAAGTTATGATCAAAATACTGAAATGAGTTCAGTCTGAATCCAAATCTGATTCTTTTCTGAGTTGATTTCTGATTAACCAATCAATGCTGAATCCACCATAGTCAATAGTGAATCTGTCGTTTGACTTTGATTTTTGATCTAAATTTTTTGTGGACACTTATGTTCAAGTATAGATCCTATTTCACTCTCTGAATTCATCTCTAAGTCTTTGTATCAGTGATTTCATGTTGCAACTCTATTCTTCATTATTTTTTGATTTTTTCATCTCTTTTCTCTAATTTGTGCTCTTAACCTAATTTCTGTATAAACATAAAAAAATATACCCATGCGACATTAAATGTATAATAAAAAAGGTATAAAAGTGATACAAAATGTAGATAATAATGACATTCATCATCGGCCAACCGTTATGAAACTCGACTGAACTCTCTCACCACTTGTTGACTCTTCAATCCGTGTTGGACGCCTGAAAGGCGGAGCTCTACTTTGTAGTCTATTGATCTTCATGTAGGCTGTCTAAAAATAACTGAGAACAAAGCCTTGGACTCGGGCCTCAACAAACATGAGGGTCACTCCCAACTCAGACGCGAGTCTCATGTCAGAGGCAAATTTAGGATCTCAACTCAAACACGGATTTTATCATAAAGGAAATGTGAGTATCGCGTTCAAAGGCTAGACACGACACTCACGCTGCTCATCAAACGCGAGCCTGAGTAGCTCTGCGCATTGCATCAAACACGAGCATGTGAGCTCCACGTTCCCACTCAGACGCGACCCTATGAAGCCTGTGAGCTTCGTGTCTAACAACAGAGGGAGGTCTGCGTCCAATGTGAGATCCGCTTTCAGTTGTAGCGGACCCCATTACTGGGTCAATTAACACCCACGTAATATGGAAATTAATCCCCATTATGAAGGGACTCTAGAAGACAATTTTACCTCTATATCCCCCTATAAATAGCTATTAAAGCTATGAGGGAAGGGGCTTTTTCTAGAGGATTTTCCTGAACTAAGGTGAAACAAATTCAACAACCTAAAAGTTCAGAACTTTAGAGAGAGATAAAAGAAGAGAATTCCTTTTTAAAAGGAGAACTCCAACTCTTGCTGCGTTCAAGTGAAGTTATTTCAACCTCTTCGAGAGCATTCTCAAGATGATCCAAGAGAAGATTTTCGCATTCAGCCGGTCAACAGAGAACAAGATTCACTCTTCATCAACATACGAAGAACCCAGTCTTAAACAAAGAAGAGATCCGCTCAAACCCTCCTCTCTTTTATAATCAGATTTTGATCCATTGTAATCTTCTTTGCAATTAATAAGAATTTTTACTCTCAATTTTTCGAGGAATAAAAGATCGTGACTTTGCTGGGGACCGTTTTCTCTACTGACGAGAAGATTGTGGCGCAAGCTAACGTCAAATTTCTTGAATCAACGGTCGAATCACTCGTTGTCGAGTTCAACCAAGAGAATTTAGAAGAATTTCTCTCTTCGGGCTCTAAAAGCCCAAAGGCGATGCGGTAATACCGCATAGTCTCTTCGGGGGCTCGCTCTCACGTCTCCTCAGAGATTTCTCCAAAAGTGACCTGCGTAATTGCTCACAATGCAAGCAGTGTCACTTCTAACGAAGTTAAAAACCTCCAGTGTAGCCCACATGGCCCACGTCAACGTCTTTCAGGAGACCCGCAGGGCCAATGTATTGGCTCATGATCAAAAAAATGGTGAAGACCAATCCCTCCATTACTCTCCTCTTAGGACTCTACAATTGCATGTTACTGGGGTTTGTTAACAACCCTCGCAACTCAACCGAAATGCTAAACGTCGACTGTAGCAACCCGTTCCCGGGATACGTACCCAGATGCGTGTCCCAAAATTTTGACCATATGTTTCAATTTTCTCCCAGTAATTGTTTTTGGATTATGATTGCTCATGTTATTTTGTATCGGATCTGCATTCTCAGACTTATAATCAGCCCTGACCTGGACCAGGAACTCGATACCAGCATACTACCTGAATTAATATTTCTGGTAGTCCAATTAGACCAATTTCAATTTCAAAAATTATTTTTCAATATTTTAGATTTTTCATGATTTTCTGGAATTTTTTAGAATTATTCTGCAAAATCTTCAAAACCGGTATTGATCGGCATCACTGACGAATTTCTAGATTTTTCGTTTCCAAAAGGAGTTGAATTTTTAAAAATGGCTTCCATATTACTCCTTAGAATCTCATTTTATATCTAAATACATTTTTTGAAATTTTTTGAATTTATCAAATTTGACCGATTTGAGTGTCGACAGAGACGCCATAAGATTTCAGGATTTTTAATTTGAAAATAGATTGGATTTCTCAAATATGATTTTATCAAGTATCTTAAAATAATATTTTTTATTTTTTAGAATTTTTCGAAGCATTTCTGAAACAGTCAAATTTTACCCTATTTAAATAATAATATTATTTCCTTTCTTTTCTTTTCTTACTTTTTTCTTCTCCCCTCCTCTATTATATACTCCAAGGATATTCTATTAATTTTATTATTTAATAATATATTTATTTATTATTATTTTCTTATTTCTTTCCTTTTCTTTATTTTTCCTTTTCCCTTCTTTTCTTTTCTTTTCTTTCTTCTTTCTTTTTCTCTTTCTTTCTCCCCTTACCTGCTCCCCATGCTTCCCACTCCCTGTAACAGCAGCAGCAGGAGAAGGAGGTAGCCATCTCCCCCAGTCCCTCTCCCCATGCTCTCCCTTTCCCTCTCTTTCTATTTATTTTTCCTTTTTCTTCCCTTCTTCCCATTTTTCTCCATCTTCTTCTTCATTTCTCCTACCAACAGCCTCTCTCCCCTCCTTGACTGTCGGCCACGTTCACCGCTGCCAGCACCGCCGTCCCTAGCCGGGGCCACCTCCCCCCAACCTCCCCACTTTCCTCCTCTCTAAATTTCAACTCATCTCCTTCAATTTCTCCATAAACCCATCACTCCACCTTCCACTTCTTCTCCAAAATTCACCATCAAAACTCCTAATTCCTCCACTCCCACCAATCCACCATCATCTCCTCCTCCTCCTCCTCCAACTCCCCAACACCTCCATCTTCAACCAACAACACCACAACCCCATTAACCACCACCACCACCAACACCTACAACAACAAACAACAACAACAACTCCCAACACACAAACCCCACCACCACTCCTCCTCGGGCCTAGGCCGCGCCGCTCCCACCTCAGGCCGTGCACCACCTCACCCCCCCGGTCGCCGGCGGTGACCGGCCGCCGGCCACCACCCCCTCTCCTTTCTTCTTCTCTTCTTTCTTTCTTTCTTTCTTTCTTTTATTCCTTTCTTTTCCCCTTCTTTCCAAATTTATCCTTCCCCTCATTTCATAATTTCCCCACCTTATCCACAGCACACACTCTCTCTCTCTCTCTTAGCCTCTCTCTCTCTAACTAATTCTTCTCTCTCTCTCTCCTCTCTCATTCTCTCTCTATATATAATATTTATATATATATTTTATATAGATTAGTAGCATGTATGTGTTTATGGTGTTCCGGGATTTTACGGCATTTTTTGGTGATTTTAGGCGAGTACAGTTTCTCTTGAACGAGTATCTACTTTATTTTGAGCAAGTACTTTCTTGTATTGCTTCATGCCTTACTAATTCTATTATAGCGCTTTGATATCTTCAATTCATATTTAGTAACTGCTACTCTAGTGTTTATTGCATGATATACTGATATGTCGATGTCTTGTTGAAATCACCTAGAGGGGGGTGAATAGGTGAAAGTGCTAATCTAGAAACTAAATGCGGAAGCTAAAAACTATTTTGCAACACACTTAATACAACCAACAAGTGTAGCCGAATTCCCCGTGAAGGGCTCTGGACTAACTCCTCTTGATTCCCCTAGATAAGGGTTGAGGTGCTATATGAAGCTCTTGTGGTTAAGTATAAGTGAGGCACACACACAAGCAAGCCAAGCATATAAAGATGAACAATATGAAATAATGCAAGGCACAAATGCAAGCAATAAGATATGAATGAATGATGCTATGCACAACACAAATAAAGAGAGAGTTAAGAGACAATGGATCAAACGCAAACACAAAGATATATTTCGAGATTCGAGCCCCTAGCTCTACGTTTCCGCCTTCACCGAGAAGGATTTCTAATCCACTATCTTGTCCACTTAGGACTCCCACCGAGGGAACCTCCACCGAGGAGGATTTGTTACAACAATAGGAGTACCGAATTCCTCTCTCAAACACCGCCTCACAACCGAGGGGTAGGCCCGTAGCCAAACAACCACAAATCACCTCTACCGAAGAGGGATACAAACCAAACTCCACCTCTCACTAGAGGGAGCAAACCAACAATCTCAACCTCTACCAAAGAAGGAGCAAACACCACTCCAATCAACCTCTACCAAAGAGGGATACACAAATACAAGGAGGGTTTACAACTTGGAGGCTTAGACAATCTCAAACAATTTCTCTTTTCCATAAAACAAGATCCTAATAGAATAGGATAGAATGATAAGCTCAAGTATGAAAAACTAGGTGTTTGGAAAACAAAAACTCAAAGAAATAATCTTGGGAAAACTCTTGAAGATAATGAAAATGAAGAACAAACACAAATCTCCCAAAATTCTATTTCCTTTGATTTTTTCAAAAACCTAAAACAAATAAGATGAATCCTTTTAGCACTAAAACTCTTTTGAAAACTTGTTTAAAACACTTGAGAAGGTCTGAAAATTTTGCTCTAAAAAACTTAGCCAAAATCCCAAAGAAATGGGGTTTATATAGGCCAAACAGAAAACTAGCCGTTAGGCTGATCTGTCAGCCTGACAGGCTTGCGGTCGACCGCCAACGGTCATAAATATGACGTTGGGGCAATCCGGTCGACCGCCCAGATACAGAGACAAAGCTCTCTGGTCCGGTCGACCGCCCGGTCGACCGGCCCACTGTGTCTGCCAGACGTGCACAAGGCTGTGCACGTCGGTCGACCGCCGGGTCGACCGGCCCTTGGTTCGGTCGACCGTGCGGTCGACCGACCTGGCCTGTCAGCCACTATCCTAGGTCAGAAAAACATGTTAAAAATATTTTAATAAATCTTGTAAAATATATAAAAATCCCAAAAATAGTTTTATCATTTGCATTGATATATAAACATGTGATAAAAATTTCAACTCAAATATCAAGCAAGTTAGACTATTTTTATGTCTTATCATTTTTACAAAAAATCAAAAAACTGTATTTTATCAAACTTGGATTTTTCAATAGGAAATCTGATTTTTCCTAAAACTCATTGAAATACAAAAACATGATATTTAAACACATTGAAGTATGTTGCATATGGACATAAGTCCAATATACAAGAAACATATATATATTATGGTTTTGTCTTTAAATCCAAAAATATGTTTTGTTAAAAATACCAAAACATAAAACTACATGAATAGGTATGTCAAACTAAGTTTGTATAAGTCATGTAAGCATGTATGTATATAGAGCACATCTAATATACATAAAAATAAAGTAAACTTGTTTTGATCAATCTATTCATGAAAACCAAATCCAAAACATAAAACTTGTGTGTGTTATGCACTTGAGCATATCAACTATTCTTATCTTTACAAATGGATCCAAACACACTAAACTATGGATACCTAAGTCTTCTTGACGATCTTCCATCTTCAAGTCGACTCGATCCAAAACGTGATCCAACGAGCATGGCTATGAATGATCTTGACGCTCGGACTCGGGAATCACCAAGTGAAGGCTTCGAAACTCCTCTTTTTGAAGCAATCACCAACTAATATCTTGTTACATGATCTGAAACTAAAATCACAAGATTATTAGTAAACATAACTACATGAGTTAATCATCATCAAAACTAGAGAGGAAGGCCTCCGGGCCAACAATCTCCCCCTTTTTGATGATGACAAAACTCATGGAGTTATATATGCATGGATTAAAGTTAAGCTTCAAAGAAGCTCCCCCTTAACTCATGCATAAACAAATAAACATAAATATGCAATGAATATGAAACATGAACCATGCATAGATATCATAAACAATAAAAGACTCTAGATACCAATGAAATTTTCAAAAACAAATAAACATGCTCTAGATACCAATTAAACTTAATATATGCAAAACATAAATATGCATATAAAACTCAACATCTTTCTCAACATCTTTCTCCCCTTTTTGTCACTCATCAATAAAGGGGTAAAAGCAAAAGCAAAACAATAAATTTTTCTTCCCATTTTGTTCGAAACAAAGAATCAACAAAAGGGTCAAAACAATAAAAACAATGTTCTCCCCCTTTTTGTCTAAAACAAAAAACAAAGTCAATAAGGAGTGACATTAAACATGATACCAATTAAAAAAATATGTCAATGAAGTGCCTCTTGATACCAATTTAAAAAATGAAAACAACATCTTGATACCAATTAAAATAATTGTTCATTTTAAACATATGATATCAATTTGAAATTTTTATTTTCTATCATAAAGTAAGGGAGTGGAAATACAAATACCAATTGAAATATGAAAATCGAATTTTCTCCCCTTTATGAAATACAAACTAAACACATGCATAAGCTTGTTTAAGAATACCAATTGAAAACTAATCAATTGAAATATGATAGTCATTAGCAATTCAAGCTTAGCATAAACAAAATTTATGCTCAAGATATAGGGATATAATAAGCACAATTAAAACATATATGTATGAAAAATAGATACCAATCGAAATTGATACTATATGAAATGAAAGATACATACATACAAACATATATGAGTATACAAGAAAGGTCAAAATTGATACCAATTGAAAGAATCTAATGATACCAATTGAAACAACAATAATATCAAAGTATAACTCATATAACCTATCCTCCCAATCATGTTCAAGTTTAAAATGATTTTCACTATAAAGCATACATGAGCATGGTCTCCCATCCAACCACCCTTTGAAGGTAGGGGTTTTCAAAAATAGGTTTGAAAATTAGTGTATGTTTGAAAACTCTACCATAACGAAGAATCCGAACTAGTTAAATGGAAAAACTTCTAAACTAGTACGAGATCCTTCAAGTAAGGAATAAAACAAAAATGTTTTTCATAAACATGAAATTCACAACATAGTCAACACTCTAAGCCAATGAAGCATAAATATGACTCATGAAAACAAAACATGAGTAAACATGAAGGTGAGTGTACAAATATAATGTGAAGAACATGATCATGAAAATATTCAATTAAGCTCAATATTCATTAAATCAAAACTTATTTAATCTTCAAGGTATATGTATGTCTTATACAAACTAAAGTATACATACATATCCAAACACAAAGAGTCCACTAAGATATATGCATGAAGGCACGTGGCTCAAAAGGATGTATATGTATAATCAATAGTTTGGACAAGATAGACATATACATGAAGTTTAAATATAAATACATGAAAACATGAATAACTAAATTTTCATTAAAACTAATTTCATTTCAAGATATATGTATGATTTGTCAACACAAGAAGTATACATACATATCCCCAAACACAATTGAGTTCATAAATAAAGATTTGCATGAAAAGCAAATGACTCAAGGGGTATACATGTATATCTTAAAGTTTGACAAAATAAACATATACATGGAATGAAAACCTCATAAAATAAATCCAAAAATAGGAATACAAGTTTAAAGTGCATGGATCATCAAACTAGAATATACTAACACATCTAATGGGTTCAAATAAGCATTCAAGCTCAAACATATATACATTTATTTGTGGCCCACTATATGCACAAATATATACCTAGTCTTAATGAAAACTAACATTTAAACAAGTAATCAAAACATGAAGCATTAAAATAAAAACTCATATGATTGTTATGTCAAATACACATGCATTAGATTCATGATGTACATGATAGCTAAACAAAAGTGAGAACACTAAATATGGGTCCATATAAACATGGGTGTCTCAAATACTATACATGTATGTCAAGAGTCTAATAATCATGGCATTTTCATAATGATCATATAAACAACAAAACATGCTATAAACTATAATTATGAAAGCATGTAAATAATAAATGGGAGTAAAGGATTGTTACCAAAAATCGAAGAAGCAACTCTCCTTGTCTCCAAAACAAGGTGGTCCTCCCCCAAACTTCCCTTGAAAGTGATGCATCCAATTGATTTTCATGAAGCTCGGAACGCATCCACTCCAAGGTACGGCAACTCTCACGTCATGCGAGAGCCCACAACTACATCAAATATAATAGGGGTGGTCTTTGGTACCCATATCTTTTTGGGTCCATGAGGGTTAGTGCCTTCCCTAACCCAAACAAATTTATTTGCTAAATTACAATCATTTAAACGATCAAAACAAAATTTAGTAAGGTGGCCCTTACGTCCACAATGTGTACAAGTGTACAGTGAGCATACATGTGATGGTGTCCGTGAGGAGAATGTGTATGCCGTGGAAGGTGTGCATGCATAATAGATGGAACTTGTTTCTTTTGAAACAAAGATTCCAAACGTGTATGGTTTGAAACACAATGGCTCAAAGTGGAGCCCAAACAATCAACACTCTTCTTCAAAATATTTATATCATTATCAATTAAAGAATAAGTGTGGCATGCAATGGTGAAGTGTGAGATACTACACTAGCATGTGCAACAATATCAATTTTCAAAGATTTATTTTTATTTAAACAAATTTCTAACTCTTTTGAAATAAAATCAATTTCTCTTTTTAAAGAATCATTTTCTTTTAAAACAATTTCAACTTTTGAAGACAGAACATCATTATTTTTCAAGACATTATCACAATCATTTTTAGATTTTAAAACTTTATTTTCTTTTAGTGTAAGATCAAGTTGAGAGCTTAATGAATCCCTTTCATTATAAATCTCAACTTCTCTTACAAAACATTGTTAAGTCTAAAATGCAAACTTTTATTTCATTGTTAAGACCTAGACTCTTCTTTTTAACAAATTATATTTTTCAATTAATTTTTCACAAACAATGAAAAGTTCTTCATTCAAAGCATGGGGATCAATATTCTCATTACATGAAGAACTAGCACTATCATCACAATCTAAGTGGGTTCTGAATGTACCTCAAGGGAGTCATTCCCTTGGATCATTAAGTATTGTGACTCGGATTCTCCACTAGACTCCTCCGGTTGGATAGGCAATTGAAGCTTGGAGGTGGTTGTGCTTGTCAACATGTTCCACACTGCAAATGCGGAATCAAAGTTAGAAGCAAGCATAAGATATTCTTTATTTAATGTGCTTCTAATAGCCTCAAGGGCTAGTGCTTTAGCCTCTACATGCTTGCTATCACTAAGGTAGGATTCCTTGGTAATGGTAAGGTGAACTTATATCCTAGGGTTTGTAGGTAAATGGACATCCTAGTCTTCCAAACAACAATGTTGGAAGGGTCAAACATAGGTGGGGTCATGAAGTCCATGGATGTAAACTATATGTGTGCAAACAAGCAAATGCAAATGTAGATTAGCTAAACAAAGGATCTCACTCCTAGGATGTTAAGCCTAAGTATATAGAGCGTAGGCTCTGATACCAATTGAAATCACCTAGAGGGGGATGAATAGATGAAAGTGCTAATCTAGAAACTAAATACGGAAGCTAAAAACTATTTTGAAACACACTTAATACAACCAACAAGTGTAGCCGAATTCCCCGTGAAGGGCTTGTTGGCCCAAAGGCCTTCCACTCTAGTTTTGATGATGATTAACTCATGTAGTTATGTTTACTAATAATCTTGTGTTGTTTAAGTTTCAGATCATTAACCAAGATATTAGTTGGTGATTAGCTTCAACAAGGAGTTTAGAAGCTTTTCATGATGATTCCAGGGCCAAAGCTTCAAGATCACACATTACCTAGCCCTTGGATGGAGTTTTGGAGCAAGTCTACTTGAAGATGAAGATCATCAAGAAGACTTAGGTATCCTAGTTTAGATAGTGTGTTTAGATCCATTTGTAAAGCTTAGTATAGTTGATATGCTCAAGTGCACAAAACACACACATGTTTGGATATTGGTTTTTTCGGTTTTTAGTTTAACCGATATGAGTTTTCATGAATAGTTTGATCAAAACAAGTTTACATGTTTTATATGTATATTAGATGTGCTCTATATACATACATGCTTATATGACTTATACAAACTTAGTTTGACATACCTATTCATGTAGTTTTATGTTTTGGTATAAAACATATTTTTGTAATTAAAGACAAAAACTATGATATATTTGTTGAATGTGTATTAGACCTATGTCCATATGCATCATGCTTAATAATGTTCAAATATCATGTTTTTGTATTTCTATAAGTTTTTAGGAAAATCAGATTTCCTATTGAAAAATCAAGTTTGATAAAAATACAAGTTTGTTTTTGATAAAATTGGCAAGACACAAAAATGAATTGATATGTTGATATATTGTCTTGAAATTTTTATCACTTGTTTGAGTTTCAATATAAAATGATAAAACAATTTTTATGGTATTTTTAAAAGAGATAAAAGATTTTTTAGAAAATATTTTTTCCAAATTTTCTGACCTTGTTTTTGTGTGCTGACAGGCTGGTCGGTCGACCCTGACGGTCGACCGCACCAAGGGCCGGTCGACCGTTCGGGTCGATCGACGTGCACAGACGTGCACGTCTGTTAGGCACAGACACGGTCGACCGGGACGGTCGACCGAGTTGAGAGCTCTGCTCTCGGGTTTTCTGGGTCGACCGGGCCGGTCGACCGCAGTTGCCCAACGGTCATAATTCTGACCGTTGGCGGTCGACCGGACCGGTCGACCGGTGGCCTGTCGGCTGCCACATCAGCCTAACGGCTAGTTTTGTATAGGGGCTATATAAACCCCATCTCTTTGGGGATTTTTGCCAAGTTTTCTAAGAGAAAAATTTCCAGTTTTCTGAAGTGTTTAAAAGAGTTTTAAAAAGAGTTTTTGGGGCTTTAAAACTTCTCATCTTTATTTGTTTTGGGTTTTTGAAAAATCAAAGAAAACTAGGTTTGAGATTTTGATTTGGTATTTCATTTTCTATCATATACAAGAGATTTCCCAAGAAGTTTTTCTTTGTTGCTTGTTTCCAAAAACACTTTGATTCCACACTTGAGCTATATCTTCTATCCTAAACTATTTAGGATCTTGTTTTTGTGGAAAAAGAAAAAGGAAAGAGGTTTGTGGTTGAAATATACCACTTGTTGTAAACCCTTGATTTCTTGAGTTGCTCCCTCTTTGGTAGAGGTGGAGATTGTTGTATTGGGTTGTTGGTTTGGATTCCTCTTCGGTAGAGGTGATTGAGTTTGGTTGTAGACCTCTTCGGTAGAGGTGTTGGTTGTTGTATTGGCTACGGGCCCTACCCCTCGGTTGTGAGGTGGTTGTTTGAGAGAGGAGTTTGGTACTCCTAGAGTTGTAAGAAATCCTCCTCGGTGGAGGTTCCCTCGGTGGGAGTTGAGATAGTGGAAATCCTACACGGTGGTGTAGGCGGGGATGTAGAGCAAGGTGCTCGAACCTCGAAACAAATCTTGGTGTTTGCGTTTTGATCCATTGTCTCTCTAACTCTCTCTTATTATTATGCAAAGCATCATACTCATCATCATATCATACTTGCTTGTGTTGAGCATTGATTCATTCATATCTTATACATTGTCTGTGTTGCCTTGCATCTTTTATATTGCAATTCATTCTTATATGCTTGGCTTGATTGTGTGTATTTCATATTGCTTGGATTGCTTGTGTGTGTGTGCCTAACTTATACTCATCCAACAAGAGCTTCACATAGCACCTCAACCCATTTCAAGGGGAATCAAGAGGAGTTAGTCTAGAGCCTCGCAAGGGGAATTCGGCTACACTTGTTGTATTGTATTAGTTTGTGCATAATTTGCATTAGCTTCCGCATTTAGCGCACTTAGTTTGCATTTAGTTTCTTAGATTAACACTTACACCTATTCACCCCCCCCCTCTAGGTGTTTTTCAGGGCTCTGGACTAACTCCTCTTGATTCCCCTAGATAAGGGTTGAGGTGCTATATAAAACTCTTGTGGTTAAGTATAAGTGAGGCACACACACAAGCAAGCCAAGCATATAAAGATGAACAATATGAAATAATGCAAGGCACAAATGCAAGTAATAAGATATGAATGAATGATGCTATGCACAACACAAATAAAGAGAGAGAGTTAAGAGACAATGGATCAAACGCAAACACAAAGATATGTTTCGAGGTTCGAGCCCCTAGCTCTACGTCCCCGCCTTCACCGAGAAGGATTTCTAATCCACTATCTTGTCCACCTAGGACTCCCACCGAGGGAACCTCCACCGAGGAGAATTTGTTACAACAATAGGAGTACCGAACTCCTCTCTCAAATACCGCCTCACAACCGAGGGGTAGGCCCGTAGCCAGACAACCATAAATCACCTCTACCGAAGAGGGATACAAACCAAACTCCACCTCTCACTAGAGGGAGCAAACCAACAATCTCAACCTCTACCAAAGAGGGAGCAAATACCACTCCAATCAACCTCTACCAAAGAGGGATACACAAATACAAGGAGGGTTTACAACTTGGAGGCTTAGACAACCTCAAACAATTTCTCTTTTCCACAAAACAAGATCCTAATAGAATAGGATAGAATGATAAGCTCAAGTGTGGAAAACTAGGTGTTTGGAAAACAAAAACTCAAAGAAATAATCTTAGGAAAACTCTTGAAGATAATGGAAATGAAGAACAAATACAAATCTCCCAAAATTCTATTTCCTTTGATTTTTTCAAAAACCTAAAACAAATAAGATGAATCCTTTTAGCACTAAAACTCTTTTGAAAACTTGTTTAAAACACTTGAGAAGGTCTGAAAATTTTGCTCTAAAAAACTTAGCCAAAATCCCAAAGAAATGGGGTTTATATAGGCCAAACAGAAAACTAGCCGTTAGGCTGATCTGTCAGCCTGATAGGCTTGCGGTCGACCGGCTGGTTGACCGCCAACGGTCATAAATATGACCGTTGGGGCAACCCGGTCGACCGCCCAGATACAGAGAGCAAAGCTCTCTGGTCCGGTCGACCGCCCGGTCGATCAGCCCACTGTGTCTGCCAGACGTGCACAAGGCTGTGCACGTCGGTCGACCATCGGGTCGATCGGCCCTTGGTTCGGTCGACCGTGCGGTCGACCGACCTGGCCTGTCAGCCACTGTCCTGGGTCAGAAAAACATGTTAAAAATATTTTAATAAATCTTGTAAAAAATATAAAAATTCCCAAAAATTGTTTTATCATTTTGCATTGATATATAAACATGTGATAAAAATTTCAACTCAAATATCAAGCAAGCTAGACTATTTTTGTGTCTTATCATTTTTACCAAAACCAAAAACTGTATTTTATCAAACTTGGATTTTCAATAGGAAATCTGATTTTTCCTAAAACTCATTGAAATACAAAAACATGATATTTAAACACATTGAAGCATGTTGCATATGGACATAATTCCAATATACAAGAAACATATATATATCATGGTTTTTGTCTTTAAATCCAAAATTATGTTTTGTTAAAAATACCAAAACATAAAACTACATGAATAGGTATGTCAAACTAAGTTTGTATAAGTCATGTAAGCATGTATGTATATAGAGCACATCTAATATACATAAAAATAAAGTAAACTTGTTTTGATCAATCTATTCATGAAAACCAAATCCAAAACATAAAACTTGTGTGTGTTGTGCACTTGAGCATATCAACTATTCTTTTCTTTACAAATGGATCTAAACACACTAAACTATGGATACCTAAGTCTTCTTGACGATCTTCCATCTTCAAGTCGACTCGATCCAAAACGTGATCCAACGAGCATGGCTATGAATGATCTTGACGCTCGGACTCGGGAATCACCAAGTGAAGGCTTCCAAACTCCTCTTTTTTGAAGCAATCACCAACTAATATCTTGTTACATGATCTGAAACTAAAATCACAAGATTATTAGTAAACATAACTACATGAGTTAATCATCATCAAAACTAGAGAGGAAGGCCTCCGGGCCAACACTTGTTACTACCGTTACATGCCTAACAATTGTTACTCTAACTTTTAATACATGATGCCTCGTTATGCGAGTTGATATATGATATGCGAGTGATTTTCTAAAATTAGCATGTTATATGAATACTTGTTGGTCATTATTATAATTTATTTAACTGGTATTATACTTGCATGGATATGCCTAGATACGCTCCCGCTTACTCGGCTCCACATAGCTAATTAAAAGATTTATTTATTGTTATTATAGATATGGTTGTGAAGAGTTTGAAATATTTAACTATATTGATTCCTATATCATATTACATGATCGGATGATACATGACACTTGATATCCGATACCGGTACTTGATATGTTATTACTTGACACTTGATACCTGACACTTGATATCTGACACTGGTACTTGACATGTTATTACTTGACACCTGACACTTGATATCCGACACCGGTACGTGACATGTTATTACTTGATATCTGATACCTGACACTTGATATCTGACACCGACACTTGACATGTTATTACTTGACATCTGATACCTGACACTTGATATCTGACACCGGTACTTGACATGTTATTACTTGACACCTTATACCTGATACTGATATCTAACACCGTACTTGACAGGTTATTACTTGACACCTGATACCTGACACTTGATATCTGACACCGGTACTTGACATGTTATCACTTGACACCTGATACCTGACACCTGATATATGACACCTGACAATTATCACTTGATACTTGACATTTGCTATCACTTGTTACTGACACATTTGACCTGATATTGTGACACCTGACTGGATACTATTACACCTGATACCGGTACTACATTACATATTCATGATTATCACTTTTATGGGACCTTGACATGAATAATATACTACTGCTACCAGACATGTGGTACTCCTGAACCCCTGTACTCCTGAACTCCTATATCCCCTGCACTCATGTTCCCTGCACTGTTACTCTTTCTAATAGCACAGTCATATCGGCGTCCGACAGAGCATGCTTGGTGTCGGGATGACGAGGATGTATCACACGATCGTGCTAGTGTTTGGCGGATCCTGAATGAAACTAAGTGCCACACGGAGCAAAGTATCACGCCACACATGTGGTGGGGGCCACCTCTAGAATCCATTCCCCGCACAGAACAAAGTGCCACATGGAGCAAAGTGCCATACCACACACGTGGTGGGGGCCACCTCTTGAATCTGTGGGGCCACCTCTTGAATCCATTTTTCACAGAGCAAAGTGTCACACCATACACGTGGTGGGGCCCACCTCTTGAATCTGTGGGGGCTACCTCCTGAATCTTCCTCCCTCCTGCCTATGCTGCCTAGTGTTAGCGTGGTAAGGATTCTCAGTGCATATTAACACGCACACATACCTGTATAATGATAACGCCAAGAGCATATGTTATTTAGTCTCTCCCCTATTCGAATAATGGTACCCGCATATCGGAATTCGCATGAGTTCTCCTGGAAGTGCGGGCTCCAGCGTGAACTGTCGGTGTTGTGGGACGCTGGTGGGAATGGGATAAGAATAACAAATGATACTGATAATTATTATTGAATAACTTAAAATGCAACACCTTTATATTCTCCAGTTATAGTGATAAATCATTTAATCAGGTGTTATGCCCTGAGCTGACACCCTGCTTTATGATTTATGATTTCTGTGATACAATGATTACTCTAAACACACTCTAGTTCTGTTACTCTAAAGGCAACTCAAGTTGTATGAACTCAGATGTTGGCGATATGGGATATGTGGTATATAGATGAGGATTTCCTTATTTAGATTATCCCCTTGACGTATCAATCTCGTGAATCCATAATCTGAGCTTGTACAACTAGTTTTGTCCATACTTGTATTTATCGCATGTTCAATGTATTTATCATATATTTAATGTATTTATCGCATGTTTATGTGTACCTATGCTCTCGACACCATTTTCTATGCATATTTTGTATTTAGACTTATCGATATACATGATTTACTGTCGTTCCTTTAATTTCCTTTACGTTACTTGTCATTGCCTGTACCTGCATGCCTGAACCACATCACTTGATCATGCACATGTGTGACTGCCTGAGCACGCCAACTGGCCTTATCATATGTATTCGCCGGATTGCATCTGACAATCCTGGATCCTCATGTCCAGATCCTAGAGCCTGGACCATGGTGACCTTGCTGTAGCTGATCAGAGTGCGCAGCGGATCCTCCCGTGATGATCAGAGTGCAGCAGAAGCTTGGACATCACCGTAGCTCTTCCTCCCAGCCTTCTCCTGATTGACTCTCGAGGCCCATCTTGCTGCTCGTGAGCACCTCTCAGCTTTTGTTATGTATATCTCTTCGTATAATGTACTTTTATATTTTCTGGTGATGTAATATTTCTGCAATATTGTATCACTCTCTGTGATAACCATGTACTTGTACTTTCTATTGGAATGTATATTACTACTGTGCTTTCGCACTCTGATTCTTGCCTGTACTGATGCTTAGCGTATATACGTGAGGATATTTTCGACCTACGTATATACGTCATAGTGACATCGCCGTACCCGCGGGATCGGGGCGTCACAGGATGGTATCAGAGCGAGCCGAGGCTCTCACATCTTCAGTACAACCAATTGGCAGATAATGTGATATTAATTTGCAATTGGAGCGCATGAGTCTTGGTTATACTTTCCAAACTACAAGTACAGAGTTTTCTATTCTTTCTTGATAATCCTTCTCTTAGGTCCTGAAATCCTTTCATCATTTCATATTTCAGTTTCCATCACCCTTTAAACTAACCCGACATGAAAAGACGAGGAAATAGTGACAGATTTGGCTCTTCCCAGGGTAACCCCGGTGAAGGAAATGATGGTATGACGAGATTTCTGCAGAGTATGATGGAAAACCAACAAAAGCGGACGGAGATCTTACACTAAGGATTATTGACGGCACCCCGTGAACAGAGACCAGGGAATGTGTCCGATTTCAAGAGGCTGAACTTGCTGTGTTTTCTGGTACCGAAAGGCCAATAGATGCAGAGCAATGGATGATGGATACAACAGATCTTATGAAGATAACTCGAATCTTGGATGAGAACTAGGTGGAAGTGGCCAAGATACAACTGAAAGGTATAGCCAGAACCTGGTGGTTAGCGGAAGAAGCGAGATTGGAGAAACCTATACTTGGGATCAGTTTTCGAAGGGTTTCTATGAGAGGTTCTTCCCTGCAACGGCTCAGAAAGAGATGGAAGAGCAGTTCATCAGGTTACAGCAGTTGAACCGATCTGTGGATGAGTACGCTATTGAATTTCTGAGACTCAATCGATTTGCACCCTACATGGTGAGCGATGAGGAGAAGCGGGCCAGCAGGTTTCAACGGGGGTGAAGATGGATATCTAGTTGTTTCTTATTCCTCAGTAGCTTAAGATGTACTCTCAGGTTCTCTCTATTGCCCATAAAGTAGAACGGGGCCTGGAGAAGAAGAGTAGGAGTCAGAAGCAAATTAAGTCAGCGAAACGGATATTCCAACAGATGGACAAAGAAGACTCAGTCAAGCCCATTGGTGCTCTACTAACCATCCATCCTCCCCAACCTCCTACTCAGCCAATAGTATGCGGGTATTGCCGGAGGCCCGGACATTTACAGCAAAACTGCCGAATAGCAAGTGGATCTTGTTTTAAATGTGGATCCAAGAAACATTTGATGGTTGAGTGTCCGTTTCAAAAGGTAAGGATTGCCACACCAGTTCGGTTAGCACTTCTAGAACCACCGCCGGAAGGAAACTCGAGCTGCTGGCAGAAGAGCTCCACTCCCTCCCCAGCAGCGAGGATCAAGAGTTGGAGCTGACCGTGGGAGAGACCAAGCTTATAATTTGTCAGCAGGAGAAGCTGAGGCGTCAGATGCGATAGTGGAAGGATAATGAGCTTAGTATCCAGATCAGGAGCCTTGAAGATGTCACTATGACTGCTACCCCCAACCTTTTGTGTCCTGAGTTGGTAATCTTCCTTACCCTTCACACTTTATCATATTATCATCATTGACCCTAATCTCTTCTGTGTTCACCTCCTTACAGAAAATTCGAGGACGAAATTTTTGTTAGGTGGGTAGATTATAGCATCCCGTTCCCAGGATACGTACCCAGATGCGTGTCCTAATTTTCTGACCATATTGTTTTAATTTTCTCCTATTAATTGTTTTGAATTGTGATTGCTCATGTTATTTTGTATCAGATCTGGATTCTCAGACTTAGAGTCAATCCTGACCTAGACTAGGAACTTGATACCAGCATGCTACCTGAATTGACCTTTCTTGTAGTCTGATTTGACCGATTTTAGTTTCAAATACAATTTTCTAATATTTTGATTTTCATGATTTTCTGAAATTATTCAGAATATTCTACAAAATCTTCAAAACCGGTGTCGATTGGCATCGCTGACCGATTCTTGAATTTTTAGTTTCCAAAAGGAGTTAAATTTTTTAAAAATGACTTTCACATTACTTCTTAAAATCTCATTTTCTATCTAAATACATTTTTTGGGATTTTTCTGAATTTATCAAATTTGACAGATTTGTGTCGACCGGTATTGCCGGAAGATTTTAAGATTTTTAATTTAAAAACTAGATTAAAATTTTGAAATCCAATTTTACCAGGCATCTTAAAATAATATTTTATATTTTTGAGAAATTTTGGAGCTTTTCTGAAACAGCCAAATTTTACCCTATTTAAATAATAATATTATTTTCTTTTTTTTTCTTTTTTACTTTTTCCTTCTCCACTCCTCTACTTTATACTCCCAGGATATCCTATAAATTTAATTATTTAATAATATATTTATTTATTATTTTTCTTTTATTTCTTTTCCTTTTCTTTATTTTTCCTTCTCCCTTCTTTTCTTTTCTTTCTTTTTCATCTTTTCTTTTTCTCTTTCTTTCTCCCCATACCTGCTACCCATGCTTCCCACTCCCTGCAACAGCAATAGCAGCAGTAGGAGGCAGCCATCTCCCCCACTTTTTCTCCCATACTCTCCCTTTTCCTCTCACTTTATTTGGTTTTCCTTTATTTCTTCCTTCTTCCCATTTTTCTCCATCTTCTTCTTCATTTCTCCCACCAACACCCTCTCTCCCCTCCTTGACTGCCAGCCACCTTCGCCACCGCCAGCACCGCCACCCCTAGCCGGCGCCGCTGGCCCCCCAACCTCCCCACTTTCCTTCCCCACTTCCTTCCTCTACAAATTCCAACTCATCTCCTCCAATTTCTCCCTAAACCCATCACTCCACCTTCCTCTTCTTCTCCAAAATTCACCATCAAAACTCCCAATTCCTCTACTCCACCACCCCACCACCATCTCCTTCTCCTCCTCCAACTCCCTAACACCTCCATCTTCAACCAACACCACCAGAACCCCATTAACCACCACCACCACCACCACCTACAACAACAACAAACAACAACACAACAACAACTCCAACACCCAAACCCCATCACCACTCCTCCCCGGGCCTAAGCTGCACCGTCCCCACCTCCGGCGGCGCCGCCGCTCCCCAAGGCCGCCGGCGGTGGCCGGCCGCCATCCACCACCCCCTCTCCTTTCTTCTTCTCTTCCTTCTTTCTTTCTTTCTTTTATTCCTTTCTTTTTCCCTTCTTTCCATTTTACCCTTTCCCTCATTTCATAATTTCCCCACCTTATCCACTGCTTCTCTCCCCTACAACTCTCTTTCTCTCTCTCTCTCTCTTAGCCTCCCTCTCTCTAACTAATTCTTCTCTCTCTCTCCTCTCTCATTCTTTCTCTATATATATTATTTATATAGATTAGTAGCATGTACGTGTTTATGGTGTTTCGAGATTTTACAGCATTTTTCGGTGATTTTAAGCGAGTACAGTTTCTCTTGAGCGAGCATCTATTTTATTTTGAGCAAGTACTTCCTTGTGTTGCTTCATGCCTTACTAATTCTATTATAGTGCTTTAATATCTTCAATTCATATTTAGTAACTGCTACTCTAGTGTTTATTGCATCATATACTGATATGTCGATGTCTTGTTACTACCGTTACATGTCTAACAATTGCTACTCTAGCTTTTAATACATGATGCCTCGTTATGCGAGTTGATATATGATATGCGAGTGATTTTCTAAAATTAGCATTTTATATGAATACCTGTCGGCCATTATTATAATTCATTTAACTGGTATTATACTTGCATGGATATGCCTAGATACGCTCTCGCTTTGCTCGGCTCCGCATAGCTAATTAAAAGATTAATTTATTGTTGTTATAGATATGATTGTGAAGAGTTTGAAATATTTAACTATATTATTTCTTATATCATATTACATGACCGGATGATACTTGACACTTGAAATCCAACAATGGTATTTGACATGTTATTACTTGACACTTGATACCTGACACTTGATATCTGACACCGGTACTTGACATGTTATTACTTGACACCTAATACCTGACACTTGATATCCGACACCGGTACTTGACATATTATTACTTGACACCTGATACCTGACACTTGATATCTGACACCGACACTTGACATGTTATTACTTAACACCTGATACCTGACACTTGATATCTGACACCAGTACTTGACATGTTATTACTTGACATCTGATACCTGACACTTAATATCTGACACCGGTACTTGACATGTTATTACTTGACACCTGATACCTGACACCTGATATATGACACCTGACATTTGACATGCTATCACTTGATACTTGACATATGCTATCACTTGGTGCTGACACATTTGACCTGATCATGTGACATCTGACTGGATACTATTACACCTGACACCTATACTACATTACATATTCATGATTATCACTTTTACGAGGACCTTGACATGATTATTATACTGCAACCAGACATCTGGTTCTCCTGAACTCCTGAACCCCTGTACTCCTAAACTCATGCATCCCCTGTACTCATGTCCCCTGCACTATTACTCTTGTTAATAGCACAGTCATACCGGCGTCCGGCAGAGCATGCCTGGTGTCGGGATGACGAGGATGTATCCCATGATCGTGCTAGCAACTGACAGATCCTGAATGAAACTAAGTACCACACGGAGCAAAGTGCCACGCCACATACGTCGTGGGAGCCACCTCTTGAATCTGTGGGGGCCACCTCTAGAATCCATTCCCCACATAGAACAAAGTGCCACATAGAGAAAAGTGCCACACCACACACGTGGTGAGGGCCACCTCTTGAATCTGTGGGGGCCACCTCTTGAATCCATTTCCCACACAGAGCAAAGTGCCACACCATACACGTGGTGTGGGCCACCTCTTGAATCTGTGGGGGCCATCTCTTGAATCTGTGGGCTATCTCCTGAATCTTCCTCCCTCCTGCCTGTGCCGCCTGGTGTTAGCGTGAAAAGTATTCTCAGTGCATATTAACACACACACATACCTGTACCATGATAACGCCAGGAGTATATGTTATTTGGTCTCTCCCCTATTCGAATAATGGACCCGCATATCGGAGTTCGGATGAGTTCTACTGGCAGTGCGGGCTCCAGCGTGAACTATCGTTGTTATGGGACGCCGGTGGAAAAGGACAAGAATAACAAATGATACTGATAATTATTATTGAATAACTTAAAATGCTACACCTTTATATTCTCCAGTTATAGTGATAAATTATTTAATCAAGTGTTATGCCCTGAGTTGACACCCTGATTTATGACATATGATTTCTGTGATACAATGATTACTTTAGACACACTCTAGTTTTGTTACTTTGAGGGCAACTCAAGTTGTATGAACTCAGATGTTGACGACATGGGATATGTGATATATAGATGAGGGTTTCCTTATTTGGATTATCCCCATAACGTATCAATCTCGTGAACCCATAATCTGAGCTTGTACAACTAGTTTTGTTCATACTTGTATTTATCGCATGTTCAATGTATTTATCACATGTTCAATGTATTTATCGCATGTTTAATGTATTTATCGCATGTTTACTGTACCTGTGCTCTCGACACCATTTTCTATGCATGTTTTCGAATTCAGACTTATCGATATACATGATTTACTGTCGTTCCTTTAATTTCCTTTATGTTACTTGTCATTACCTGTATATACATGCCTAAACCACATCACTTGATCATGCACACGTGTGACTGCCTGAGCACGCCAACTGGCCTTATCATATGTACTCGCCAGGTTGCATCTGACAATCCTGGATCCTCATGTCCAGATCCTAGAGCCTGGACCATGGCGGCCTTGCTGTAGCTGATCAGAGTGCGTAGCGGATCCTCCCGTGGTGATCAGAGTGCAGCAGAAGCTTGGACATCACCATAGCTCTTCCTCCCAGCTCTTCTCCTGATTAGCTCTCGAGGCCCCACCTGCTGCTCGTGAGCACCTCTCAGCTTTTGTTATGTATATCTCTTCGTATAATGTACTTTGTATTTTCTGGTGATGTAATATTCCTGTATTATTGTATCACTCTCTGTGATAACCATGTACTTGTACTTTCTATTAGAATGTATATTACTACTGTGCTTCCGCACTCTGATTCTTACCTGCACTGATGCTTACTGTATATACATGAGGGTATTTTCAACCTGCATATATACGTCGCAGTGACATCTCTGTACGCACGGGATCGAGACATCACATCGACAAAGGTATCACTCTTGTCAATAAAAAGTTACAGACTCTACAGTTACAGTCTATTTTGCAGACAATGAACACAAGTCGAAGACCCACGTTTCTCAACACGAGATTCACGTTCATCCACGCGTGTTTCAGCACCCAAGCGCGAGGTCCGTGTTTCATTATCAGAATGTGAGACCAGCGTTCAGCCTTTGGCCAAGCCAAAACGCGAGGTCTGCGTTTATAAGCCAAAATTTGAGGTCTGGTCTAATTGTTAGAATGCAAGACTCGCGTTCAGCCTTTGGCCAAACCAAAATGTAAGGTCTGCATTTCTCTGCCAGAACGCGAGACTCGCGTTGAAGAGCAAGGCCTTTTCAAACGCAACCTTTGCAATTTGTCAGGGAGGAGCAACATCCTAAATGGATCACCAACATTGTTCCCGTCCCTAAGAAGAAAGGAAAGATCCAGATTTGTATAGACTTTCGCGATCTGAACGCCGCTTGTCCCAAAGATGTTTTCCCTCTCCCCATCATGGATATCATGATTGACAATGTGTGCGATTTCGAGATGATGTCCTTCATGGACAGCTTCTCTGAATATAATTAAATCAAGATTTATCCAGAAGACGAGAAACATACATCTTTCAGAATACCATTGGGAGTGTACTGCTACACAGTGATGCCCTTTGACTTGAAGAATGCAGGTGCAACATACCAACGCGTCATGAATATGATCTTTCATGAGTATATACGCAAGACCCTAGAATGCTACGTAGATGATATTGCAGTAAAGAGCTGCGGCAAAGGTGATCACATAGCAGATCTGATGAAAGTATTCGATATCATGCGGGCATATCAACTAAAGATGAACCCAACCAAGTCCTTCCTGGGGGTGGCCAATGGAAAGTTTCTTGGATTTGTGGGAACATATAAAAGAATCCATCTTGACCCTGAGAAAGTTCATGCCATTCAAGAAATGTAACCTCCAAGAAATCTCAAAGAACTTAGAGAGTTACAGGGACTCTGGCCTACATCCAAGGATTTATATCAAATCTTTCAGGATGTTGCCAACCCTTCACTAAGCTGATGAAGAAAGGATTCTCATTTGTATGGAACAGTACTTGCCAAGAAGCGTTCGAGGAAATCAAGAGATACCTCACACATCCACCTATCTTGGCAGCTCCAGTATTAGGAAAATCATTCATAATATATGTTAGAGTTATGGATCATTGCTTGGACGCTTTACTAGCCAAGAATAATGATCAGGGACATGAGCAAGCAATCTGCTACCTAAGTAGCCATGATCGGACCCGATCATCGCTACAATCCAGTCGAAAAAGAGTGTCTAGCTTTGGTTTTCGCCGTCCAGAAGATGCAACACAATCTTATAGGCCAGACTATTCATTTTATCTCAAAAGTTAATCCATTAAGATTGCTTATGATAAAGTCATCTTTGTTAAATGGTTGATTAGCAAAGTGGGCTATATTACTCTCACAATATGAGAAGCAGTTTCTGCCATAGAAAGCTACAAAAGGTCAAGTTGTGGTAGATTTTTTAGCTGAACGTCCAAATCCAAGAACAATCAAACTCTAGGACGATCTCCCAGACGAGATTGCTGAAGTTTGTGTAATCCAGACATCTTTTGAAGATAAGTCTGGCAACTATTCTTTGATGGTGTATCAAGAATGGGTTCTAAAGAAAACATCATAGCAGGAGTGGGGGTAGTACTTGTATCTCCATAGAACTACGTGATTTCTAGCAATTCTCGTTAGTTGAACCCTGTCCCAATAATGTGACGGAATATAATGCTCTATTAATTGGAATGCAACTTGCAGAAGAGATTGACGTCAAGCATCTCGAAGCATACGGTGATCAAAGCTCATCATCAATCAGGTTCGCATGGAGTATAAAATCTGACACGAAGACTTAGTGCCCTATCACAATGCAACCATCAACATGGTAGAGAAATTCAAAAGCTTCTACATCAATCATATACCTCGCCAACAAAATGAACATAGATGCATTGGTATCCCTTGCTGCTTCATTGATTCTTCCAGCCGGAGCAACAGTGAAGGTACTCGTACATAGCCGTGCCATGCATTATTCGAAGTTTGCCATTGAAGATAGTCAGACTCCAGAGCCTTCAAGTTAAAGAAGTTCTTGAAATCTCAGCGAGTCTGAAACTCAGGGATTGATGATTCACATTCATTGACTATGTTTTTTATGGCATATTACCCGATGATTCCAAGGAGGCAGCTGTCATCAGAAGGAAAGCACCTCGATTCTACTAAAATGCGATCACACGAACACTATATCACGAATCGTATGATAGGATCCTACTTCGCTGCCTTTCGCACAAAGAGGCACAGGAATCCCTCAGGAAAGTTCACGATGGTATGTGAGGAGCTCACCAACCAGACCCAAACTTGGAGATTGACTCTGAAGACTTAGTTACTACTGGTCAAAGATGATTTTTGACGCCATCACCTATGCTAAGCGGTGTCATGCCTGTCAGATCTATAATGACTTCATCCACCAAGCACCAGGACATCTTCACCCAACGTCTTCTTCATGGCCATTTGAGACGTAGGGAATAGACGTCATTGGACCTATCACCCTTCTAATGTCCAAAGGACATCGGTTCATTCTAGCAATAACCAATTACTTTTCAAAATAGGCGAAAGCTATCCTCCTGAAGGAAGTAAAGACGTTCGACGTGATCAAGTTCATCAAGCATCACGTCCTATACTGCTTTGGTGTGCCACGACGAATCATCCATGATAATAGACCCCAGTTCGTCAGCCAAATTCAGAATTCAAAGTGTGTCTTCGATAACATAATATCCAGCTGCTAACGGCGCTATAGAAGCATTCAATAAGGCCATCGACAAACTTCTCAAGAAGTTCATCTCAAAAAGTTAATGTGACTGGAACGAAAAGTTGGGTGAATGCCTCTGGGCTTACCGCACTTAGAACCCCAACGAAATCTACCCCATTCTCTTTGATATATGGATGTGAAGCCATACTATCATTGGAGATTCAGATTCTATCTCTGCATATTTCCCTGGCAATAGAGATGACAAATAAGGACAAGCATCATTTACGCCTCCAAGAGTTAGAAGCTTTGAATGATAAACGACTCCAAGCTCTACAACAGATCGAGTTTTATCAAGCTCGAATTACAAAGCCTTCAACAAGAAAGTTAAGGAACAGATTTTCAAGAAAGGCGATCTTGTTTTAGCTGACAGACGACCCATGATCATAACACGCTAGACCAAAGGAAAATTCTAGCCTAAGTAGGAAGGACCTATGTAGTAGAGACGGTCTACTCAAACAGAGCTTACCGCCTTACAAATCCAGATGATGACACGTTCATGATGCCAATCAATGAGAAATTCTTGAATTAGTACTATCCCTGATCATGTTTCAGTTTTAGCTATCTCTCTTCTCACGATCAAGTTAACACTACACCTCTGATCGAGGCTTCATCCTGATTAATCAGATGGATTAGGTTTTGGGATCCAAAATGTTTGAGAAAGCGTCAAAGAAAAGTTTCCTCATTCAATGGATCACATCATAGTCGATCGATACCGAACCGACCAAGCATTGTTGATTTATGATGCATGATGTCAATATCAAAAAATGACAAAGCTAGAAACTTTGATTTTTGCCTTTTCACTCTTCTTACGATCAAGTTAACACTACAACTCTGATCGAAGTTTTACCCTGAACAATCAGATGAATTAGGGTTTGAGATCCAAATTGGTTGAGAGAGTGCCAAAAAAAGCTACCTCATTCAACAGATTACATCACGGTCGATCGACGCCGAACCGACTGAGCATTACTGACATTAGATGCATGATGTCAATATTGAAGAAATGACAAAGCTTCAGTTTTAGCCTTGTCACTCTTTTCATGATCAAGTTAATACTACATTTCTGATTAAAATTTCACCCTGATCAATCAGATGATTAGGATTTGAGATCCAAAATGCTTGAGAGAGCGCCAAAGAAAAGCTTCCTCATTCAACAGATCATGTCACAATTGATCGACGTCGAACCGATCGAGCATTGCTAACAGTATGATGCATGATGTCAATATTAAAGAATGACAAATTTAGAAACTTCGGTTTAGCCTTATCACTCTTCTCACAATCAAGTTAACACTACATCTCTGATCGAAGCTTCACCCTGATCAATCAAATGGATTAGGGTTTGGGATCCAAAATGCTTGGGAGGGAGCCAAAGAAACGCTTCCTCATTCAAAAAATTACATCACGATTAATCGACACCGAGCCGAATGAACATTGGCGACGTTATGCATGTAAACATTGAAGAAAAGACAAAGGTAAAATGTCAGTTTTTAGCCTTGTCACTCTTTTCTAGTACATAAACCTGCACCCATCTTTAATTTAGTAAGTCATATTTTGAAATCGAGCATGCCTAAACAACAGTTTTAGGCACTCTTCTTGCTGATCATTCCTCTTGATCTAGAAGAATGACTTATCTAGCCTGATTTTTTCATATGTAATGATGGCATGTCTTCCTTCTCCTATTCGGTCGATCGAAGCTTGACACAATGACAAGGCATACAAATAGTCAGATGGTGGACTGAATGAGTTTTAAGCCAAACTCATTGAAGAAGGTTCGTGACGCATCTTTGCAGAACCTTTTCAGTTTTTTCACATTCATATCAAGATGTAGCGATCGATCGACTCTCATGATAGATTGAATGAGTTTATATGATGGCTTATCAAACCGAACTCACTAAAGAAGGTTTATGACGTATCTTTGCAGAACCTTTTTAGTGATTCCACATTCATATCAAAGTATCATGACCGAATGTGGATCTGTTGACACTTAAAAAAGACAAGATTCTTATTGGTCCGAACAATGTCTAAACTTATTGACATTTACAAAAGATAAGTGACAGACAAGCTGAAGATCAGTTTTCACCCATCTCCGAGGGACAAGGAAGCAACTTGGACTCCACTGATCCAGCAAGCAGACAGTGAACCCGGATTATTTCTAAACAGACCTCAGCAGGTCTAAGGTGCTAACACTTAGCATCACACGAGCCCAAAGGGATAGCCTCGCTTGAGAGGCTAATATCACTCGACTTCGCCTCGAAGCCATCCAAAGCCTCGCCAGGAAGCTAACTCGCAACTTCGCCACAGAGGACTTCCAGCTCCGCCAAAGGGTTTCTTTCGGACTTCGCCAGAAGCTGCCTCTAGCTCCGCTACGAGCTCAATGCGGGCAGCTCCGCCATTGGTCTGCTATGGTCAACCTTTGACCAATCAAATCTCCAGATGAGATCAGATCTAATCAGGTCGAATCCAATTAAGATCAAATCAGAGATCAAATTTGGCAGTTGATTGTCACAATCTCTTGACTCTCCTAAAACGAGTAAGAAGATCAGGGGAAATCCTCCAACGATATGGAAAGGATCAAGAAGATCAACCGACCTGCCAATCCTAGCTTCACAGAAGCTGATCTTAGCCTCGCACCAAGGCTACTTTCCGGATTCAAACAGATTCGATTCAATCTGTTTCTATATTTTTAAAGGGATGATTATACCCTTGCTCTCCCTATAAATAGCCCACCAGGGGTACAAGGAGAGGAGGACGATCTCCAGAAATAGGGCTGGATTTTCTGAGAAGACTCCACAAGCAGAGACTTCTTCAAAAAGCACCGTGTGCTCTCGAATTCAGAGATCTTTTAGAGAATTACTTTCTCTATCCAGGGTGTTGATATCGTCCTTCCTCTCAAGGAATCTCCGGAACCAAGCGAGAAAGAGTTCCTAATTGAAGGCGATTTTGAGAAGCAGCAAGAGGGTTCTACCAACCTTCTATTCTCTGATTCCCGGAACCAGGCAAGAAGGGAATCTCATCGCTCGCATCGTCAAAGGGACAAAGTGGTCACGCGCTGACCAGAGTCCTATCGGCACACTTCTCCAGAATCTCTGAGGAGATCTACTTGTAATTTTTTTAAGAATACTTGTAATTTAGCTCCTCAACTCTTTTTTGTAAGTTTTTCCCTTTGCAAATATAATGGAAAACAAGATGGCGACTCCGCTGGGGATTGTATTCTCCACTACCGAGAATCAAGTGTCGGAATGCGACGAACAGACCCTCGGGTCTAATTCTGAATTCAGAAAAGTCGGTGCAGCCAGAGCTTCTCTGGCTAAATCTTCAAGGAAAGTCTCTGCGGAGACTGAAAAGGTTCTCTGCGAACCTACTGCAATTATTTGGCACAACAAGGAAGCACGTCCGCAGTATGATTCCTTTGCTTGTGAGAACTTAGTGGTTCAGTTCGATCAAGGAAGATTTGAAGAAGTCCTCTCTGGGGGTGGCCCAATGCTTCGAGCACGGAAGCATAGGAAGGTTTTCACGACCAAGGTTTCAAAGCAAAAACCGGAAGCAGAATTCTGCCAACACCCCTCGGCCTCGCGTGTTGCCAATCAGGTTCTTTGCGAACCTAAGTCTCCTTTGCCAAGGCGGGTATGGAAGCCTAAACAGAAGTCTCCAACCGAAGCCTCAGGCGTAGCTACGCCTAAAACGCGCCTCTCTCGCGAAGAAAAGGCAAGATGCCTGTCTGCTCTAATCATAAAGTCAAGACGGCAATCATACCGTCACCCAATTCAAGAGCAGCAATGCCTTGTGCCAGCATCGTTCTTATGAGCAAAGCTACTGTACCACAGCATACTCACTGCGTCCATGGCCGCGAGGCTAGGGCCAGAGTGTTATCTAAGGCAAATCCCCTTTGCAGCGGCATAGTGGGTAAAGCACCACAGCGTGCTCCGCTCTCCAGTTCGTCAAACATTAAGCTCGCACCTGTTGGCGAAGCTAGAACTGAAGTACTATTCAGTGCTAATCCTTTCCGCAGGGACAAGAGGAACGGAACATCGTCCTATGTATGCTTTAGAAAGGCCTCTCCACAGGATTATGTAGGCTCCCATGGGCCTGACTTGCGGGAATTCTTGGCAAACAAGCGGAAGTCGGAGACTTTCCGAACTACTTCCCCTGTTGTCAACAAAGGGGATGCCAGCTGGTGACCGTCCACTCAGTCCATTGCCGGCTGGGACCAATCCCTGCCACTTCTCCAGGCCGACGAACGGTCTTTGATCGGCTGTCTGTACATCTCCCTATGATGCATCGCAAAAGGAGCACCTCACGTGATCCAGCCTCCGCATTCGTCAACATGACCGGAAGAGGACGAGAGTCCCCAGATCCAGACTACAGCCCAGGCTTAGGCGAAGTCTTGGTGCATGAAGAAGGTGTCTTCCGAAACACCAGATCCAGGGTGGCGATACCCTACAGTTACGAGCAGCCTTCTTCCTCGACGGCCCTAGCCTCGTCACGGCCCAGGAGGTCACTCCAATCATCGAGCGAAGAAGATAAAGATAGTGGGTACGCCTCTTCGGCGACAGTTAGCTCGGTGCGAATAGACAGAGCATCAGTCAATATGGCTGATAACGTCAACGACGACCTTCGTCGGCGCCTGGAAGCTCAGGAGCAAACTTCCAGAACCCAGCAAGAAGCCTTGGATAATATTCAACAGATGCTTGCTCGACTCCTCAGCAATCGGAATGACAATAATGCCGGAAGCAATCATGATGAGGAGGAACATTTCAGCAATGAGCAGCCAAAGCCGGAGAAATCCAAGGAGGGTTCTTCCTTAGACGCCGAAGTCCTTAAGGGCCTCCAAGCTCAAATCGCATCCCTAGCTCAGAGGGATGAATTAAAGAAGGTAGGGTCAGTCCGTCCTTATCCGCTAGAGTGGGATTCGGTGTCATATCCACCGAAGTTCAAACCACCAACGTTGCATACCTATGATGGAAAGAGCTCGCCAAATCAGCACATTTACTACTTCCGTCTCAGACTGGTAATGTAATAAGCAATGACGCCATCATGGCTAGGCTGTTCATTGGCACCTTAAAGGGGGTGGCATTTGACGTGTTCCGAAGTCTTCCCCTGGGCTCTATCAACTCTTGGATCGATCTGGAAACTCGGTTCCTCTCTCGTTTCTATGAGGACGATACCGAAGTGACCATGGACAAGCTCCTCTCCACTGTGCAGAGGAAGGGCGAATCTGTCCGTGATTACATTGAACGGTTCAGAAATTTATCCTTGATGTGCCCAGCAGTGATGCCATTACCCATGCTCTTACAAACATGCAGACACAACTTCTTAGACTAAGTGGAAGTTCGCATGGGGGCTATCAAAGCCCACACTTGAAGGAATTGGTCGAACAAGCAGAGATAGCCGAGAAGTCGGCTAAAAAGTTCGAACCATCCGCCCCTAGAGGCAAGTGGGGGATGAACAACAAAGGACGTAGCGACCTACCGCAATCTTCTCAAGCTAAAGACAAAGAGATTATATCTGTGGAGTTATCCGGAGATGTGCAGTCGAAGGCCAAGAAGAGCGGCTTCAACAATCAGGAGCCTAAGCTCCCTCCAAAATAGTACTCCTTCAAAGACGATCAGGTGGTCACGATATTCCATCTGCTCCACAAAGGGAACAAAATGAAACTGCCAGATGCTCGGCGTCCCAATGAGATAGGGCGCACAAACGACCCTAAATACTGCCTCTACCACAGGATGATCCACCATCCTACTGACAAGTGTTATGTCCTCAAAGATAGAATTCAAGCCTTGGTCGATGCCGGGGTTCTGACATTGAAGACGGAGCAGAAGAAAGTCACTGCCAATATGGTGACTCTTGAGTTCGGCAGCACCCAAAAGGTCACAGTTGCTGACGGGACCTATCCAGCCCCTGCGCCACGGTTGGAAGTCAAGCATCCTTCAGCAACAACTCAAAACAATAAGGGTCTTGTTCCTTAACATTGGAGACAGGAGAAGTCATGTGGGTACACCCGAACCTCGTCCAAGACGTACAGCGGGATTCAAAGGAGTCCAACTCAAAGGGCAAGTTTTGTAATGTCATCTCCATCATGCCAGACGACGACAATCTTACATCGGCTTCCCTCAGTGATTCAGAAGGAGAAAAGCTTGCTTGTACGGCGTAAGCCGATACGCCTAACCAGACGGGCACCCGATCCGGAAAATCATACTTGAGGCACTATGAAAAGTCTACTGACGAGACACAACAGCAAACGACGTCAGTACAAGTACCAGCATCCACTCCAATCCCAACCAAGGGAAAAGAGAGGCCTAAGGAGGTACGATTCGACCACGTGTTGAAGAAACCACCAGGCCAAGGGTTTGATACACCTTTTCGGTTTGACATATTGGCTCAGCTGGCCAATATCCCAGCTCGTATCACTATACACGAGCTCCTTCGCCTCTCGAAAGAAACAAGAGAAGCACTCAGGGATGCGCTAGCCAATTCAGAATCCTTTCTGACATGCATGCCTGAGATCCCTAACGACGACGTTCAGTCTCCTTACCCAGAATGTCATCATACACAATCCAAGGTGCCCGCTATTACATTCACGGCGGAAGATATGCTTCTCAAAGACAACAAGCACGATCGACCTCTGTACTACACCGGATATATCGGTTCAACGTGCATCGAAAGAATACAAGTCGATCCGGGGTCCACACTCAGCATCATCCCCAAAAGGCTTCTCTACTTCTTCGGCATACACTGTACAGGTTGTCCGCAACCACTACTACAATATACGGTTTCAACGCCGGGAGCAGTCACCCACTTGGGAAAATCTGGCTCCGTTGCAGAATCGGGAGCCTGAAGTCAGAAGTGACATGCTATGTCATTGACGCTGACACATCATATAACCTGCTGCTAGGACGACCATGGATCCATGCCAACTGGATCGTTCCCTCTACTCTGCACCAATGCTTCAAATATGTTGAAGACGACGCGACAGTGCGAACTGTCTTTGCTGAAAAGCAACCATTCAAAGGGGTCGAAAATTACTTCACTGACGCTCTCCTGTATCAAGAGGCCGGTAAAACACCCAAAGAACCATTGCGGACGATGATGAAAGTGGCAATGAGGCGGATTCAGAATCCGAAGCAGGCATGCCAGCCATTCTGATTAGTGAACCAATTATAGCACGTCTCAATAGTCCCCAATGTAATGCTCCTTCAGAGGATGAAGGTGAATGGGTAATTAATGATAATATTTCTTTTGATTATCCTGCGAGTGTTGGGTCGGTTAAATCCATTACAGATGGCTTCCTGTATATGCCCTTACATAAGCCGAGTGCAGCCAGCACACCCATGGAAGCTATAGAAGGGGCCACGCTAGTGATCCCTCCGTCCAAACAAGGGCAGTTACCGATAATCTTCGGTAGAACCCAACCACGGGGATTCACAGCTGCAGATTCAAGTTCAGATTCAGACACTCTACAGTTCTTCCATTACGCGCGGCCGGCGCGTCACATTATGAAGAAAATGGGATATAACTTGAAACATGGAGCAGGTCTGAATTTTGGAAAGGAAGGCGCGGTTTGATGCGGAACTTTGTGCCTAAAGGGAAGCCTGCAAATTACTATGATAGTACACGCAGGGTTAGGGTATGTTACACCCACATCGTCAGCAACGGTTCAAGCCAAGGACGATGGATCAATTCCATCACATTCGACCTCATCCTCCGAGTGGGACTCGGATATCAGTGTAGGAGGAATGTTCGAAGACCTCACTGTCAATATGACTTCAAGTAGTCAATTAGAGGCTACAGAAGCTATTGATGAGGAGCCATGGGCCCAGCAATTAAACCTCCAGTGGGAAAGCGATTCAAACTGCGCGAACCACCTACTGAAGACAAGGTGATGCAGGTCAACCTGGGAAGTCAAGATCATCCCAAACCCATCTTTATAAGTGAAAGCCTATCACTTATAGAAAAGGAAGAATTGATAATGCTCATAAAAGAGTATATAGACGTCTTCGCATGGAGCTATGAAGACATGCCCGGACTTGATCCACAGGTCGCTATGCACCGTCTAAACATCAAGCCTGACGTCAAGCCAGTCAAGCAGCAACAACGTCGGTTTCGGCCGAACATTATGGAAGCTATTGAAGCTGAAGTTCACAAGCTCATTGCATGTGGCTTCATCCGGGAGGAACAACATCCAGATTGGGTAGCTAACATCGTCCCCGTCCTCAAAAGAAAGGGAAAATACAGATCTGCATCGACTATCGTGATCTCAACACAACCTGTCCTAAAGACGAATTCCCACTGCCCATCACCGACGTCATGATTGACAACACATGCGGGTTCGAAAGGATGTCTTTCATGGACGGCTTTTCAGGATACAAGCAGATTAAGATGTATCCCGACGACGAGAAGCATACTTCGTTCTGAACACCATGGGGTATACTGTTACACTGTAATGCCCTTCGGACTGAAGAACGCCGGAGCAACCTACTAGCGGGCAATGAGTACGATCTTTCGCGATCATCTCCAAAAAACGGTGGAGTGCTATGTCAACGACATTGCCGTCAAAGCCGCAATAAGAATGAACATCTTCGCGACTTGAGAACGATGTTCGACATGATGTGGGCTCATCAGCTGAAAATGAACCCGACAAAATCCTTCTTGGGAGTGTCAAGTGGCAAGTTCCTTGGGTTTATTGTCACATCAAAAGGGATTCATCTCGACCTGACAAAGTTAAAGCCATCCAGAGCATGCATCCACCAAGGAACCTCAAAGAGCTCAGGGGCTTGCAAGGCAGGCTGGCTTATATCAGAAGATTCATTGCAAATCTCTCAGGCCGCTGTCAACCGTTCACCCGACTCTTGAAAAAGGGCACTTCCTTCGTATGGGATCAAGCTTGTCAGGAAGCATATGAAGACATCAAGAGGTACCTCACAAAACCTCCAATCTTAGTGGCCCCCACATCAGGGAAACCATTTTTGCTTTATGTAAAAGCTCTGGATTACTCCCTCGGTGCCCTCCTCGCTCAAAAGGACGACAATGGCCACGAGCAGGCCATTTATTATCTGAGCAGAACTCTCATAGGAGCGGAATCTCGCTACAACCCTATCGAGAAAGAGTGTTTAGCTCTTGTCTTCGCTGTTCAGAAGACACGACATTATTTGGTCGGCCAGACCATACATGTCATCTCCAGAGTAAACCCATTGCGTCTTCTTATGACGAAGCCAGGATCATTGAATTCGAGATTGGCTAAGTGGGCACTTTTATTGTCTCAATACGACATGATTTTTACCCCTCAGAAGGCGGTAAAGGCCAAGCCCTCGCAGAGTTCTTGGCTGCTCATTCAGTTCCGGAACATTCAAAACTTCACGAAGATATCCCTGATGAAGTCTTCGAGTCTTATGCAACCTCAGAAGAGGAAGTGTGGCAGATGTTCTTCGATGGAGCATCGCGAATGGGCCCTAAAGGCAAGATTATTGCCGGAGTGGGGTTGTGTTTATCTCCCTGCAGAACCATGTTCTTCCCAGAGTATTTTCTTTGACAGAATCATGCTCCAACAATGTAGCAGAATATAATGCTCTACTCATCGGTCTTCAACTCACCCATGGAATGGGGGTACGCTACCTCGAAGCTTATGGCGATTCAAAACTGATCATCAATCAGGTTAAAGGCGAATACGAAGTCCGCCATGAGGACTTGGTGCCTTATTACCACACGGCCGTTGAATTGGCCAACCTATTTGAAGGTTTTTACATCGGGCACGTGTCTCGATCTCAGAATACCAAGGCGGACGCTCTTGCTGCATTAGCTACAACACTAGCCTTGCCAGCTGACACCGAGTATCACCTCACAGTCGCAACCCGACATCTTGTATGCTCTAAGCATATGCTAAGAACTCGAGAAGTCTATAATGTCTCCACGGATCTTGAACCAAGAGACTGGCGCTTTCCTCTCATCGACTATGCTTTGCACGGTCTGCTTCCAGACGATCCTAAGGAAGCGGCGTCCATCAGACGAAGGTCTCTTCGGTTCTACTACGATCCGACTTTGAAGACATTTTACCGTCGTTCATATGACGGTCTCCTCCTCCGTTGCCTTTCTCATTCAGAGGCACAGGAAGTGCTCCAAGAAGCGCACGACGGCACTTGTGGCGCTCATCAGCTAGGTCCAAAACTTAAGGACAGGTTGCACAGACTTGGATACTATTGGCCAACTATGATAGCCGATGCCATCCAATATGCACGAAGGTGTAAAGCGTGTCAAATCCATGCAGATTTCATACACCAGCCTTTAGAGTTGCTCCACCCGACTGTTGCTTCATGGCCATTTGAAGCCTGGGGAATCGATGTCGTAGGGCCAATCAGCCCCTCTTCGACAAAAGGACACCGGTTTATCATGGCAATAACCGACTACTTTTCAAAGTGGGCGGAAGCTATACCACTGGTTGAAGTCAAAACCTCTATTTGGTGTCCCTAGGCGGATCATCCACGACAACGGTCCCCAATTCATAAGCCAAGTATTCTATCGATTCTGCGATAAATACCGAATTCAGAATGTGGCTTCAACTGCCTATAATCCCGCCGCTAACGGCTTGGCGGAAGCATTCAAAAAACGATCATCAAGCTACTCAAGAAGTTTGTCTCCTCGAACAAGCGAGATTGGGACGAAAAGCTCGGTGAATGTCTCTGGGCCTATCGAACCACGGTTCGAACACCGACAGGCAATACGCCTTTTTCTTTGGTATATGGGTGCGAAGCAGTCATCCCATTGGAAATCCAGATGCCGTTATTGCGAGTAGCTCTGACCACTAAAATCACATCAGAGGACAATGATCGGTTGCGTCTTCAAGAGCTCGAAGCCCTAGATGAGAAGTGACTACAAGCTCAGCAACATATTGAGCTATATCAAGCTCGAATCTCAAAAGCCTTCAATAAGAAGGTCAGACAGAGAGTCTTCCAGAAAGGAGACCTGGTTTTAGCCGTCAGACGACCGATGATTATGACGCACAAGACCAAGGGCAAATTTCAGCTTAAATGGGAAGGACCGTTTGTAATAGAACAGTCTATTCAAACGGAGCATACCGCCTCATGACTTCAAATGGCGACCTACTCATGATGCCGATCAATGGCAAGTTCTTAAAGAAGTATTATCCTTAATCAAGGATCCTTCTCATGATCAAGTTAACATTACACCTCTGATCAAGATCTTCGTGTCCAAAGTACACACAAAGAGAACCTTTCTCTTCCTCCAAGCGGGATCATACAACCGTAAACCAGTAGGAACCTGGCCATACACTGGTTGTCTTAAAGGAGAATCAAGGTTATGCATATATTAACCAGATAATCCGACATCCTTAACGATCAAGGATAGAGGAAAATGTTGGCCTGTAAGCCCAACATAAATCCTCGACAACTCATCATGCTGAGGGGAATAACATGGCTAGCCCGACTCAAACGGTAGTTGGTAAAGGCATATCAAACCCATTGACAGCTGAGGGTTTGCTAAAAATCCTAAGGGACCAGTTCCCATTTGATCCCCTCTCCAAAATCACTTACCAATTCTCATCCATAGAATGGTAAGACCACATATACATTTCGCTGTTACGTTAACGTTAAACATATGACAACAGTTCCCTCGTTTCTCCCTGTGAAAACGAGACCTCCAAAATCACTTACCAATTCTCATCCATAGAATGGTATGATCTCATATACATTTTGCTGTTATGTTAACATTAAACCTATGACAGCAGTTCCCTCGTTTCTCCCTGTGAAAACGAGACCTCCAAAATCACTTACCAATTCTCATTCACAGAATGGTAAGACCACATATACATTTCGCTGTTACGTTAACATTAAACCTATGACAGTGATTCCCTCGTTTCTCCCCGTGAAAACGAGACCTTTTCCCAAATTCCATTACAACCTTGAGCCGAGTCTCAATTTTGAGCTTGTTGACATTTACAAAAGACAGGTCTCGATACTTGTTGACATTTACAAAAGACAAGTATCACCAACCTTGAACTTGGTGGCGTCTCAATCGGTTATGTCATCGCGACCTCTGAACCAGCAGACAGCCGAGTCTCAACCCCGAGCCCTGTTGACATTTATAAAAGACAGGTCTCGATACTTGTTGACATTTACAAAAGACAAGTATCACCAATTTTTGAAGCTTGGTGGCATCTTATTCGGTTATGTCATTGCGACCTCTGAACCAGCAGACAGCTAAGTCTCAATTCCAAGCCCTGTTGACATTTACAAAAGACAGGTCTCGATACTCGTTGACATCTACAAAAGACGAGTATCACCAATTTTTGAAGCATGGTGGCGTCTCAATCGGTTATGTCATTGCGACCTCTGAATCAGCAGACAGCTAAGTCTCAATTCTGAGCCCTGTTGACATTTACAAAAGACAGGTCTCGATACTCGTTGACATCTACAAAAGACAAGTATCACCTATCTCGAGCTTAGTGGCATCTCAAACGGTTATGTCATTGCGACCTCTGAACCAACAGACAGCTGAGTCTCAATTCTGAGCCCTGTTGACATTTACAAAAGACAGGTCTCATCTTTCGATCCGACAAGGACCGTTTCGGGCTTGGTGGCGTCTCAACCAGTTATGTCATCGCGATCACTGAACTGACAGATAGCCAAGTCTCATCATCCAACCCAACAAGAACTATGTTCTCAAGAAATTGCAATACAATTTGGAATCGCAATTCAAAAAGAAGAACAAGATTGGAGATTCGACAAAAGAAGAAAAAAATTTCATTCATTCCAAAGGATAAAGTACATGGAGCTACAGGCGCACACTGTAAGATCTGAGCCGCTCTCCAAGGGAGTCCAGTCTCGTCCTCCAGTCATCAGCCTGGGCAAGCGCTTGCGACCTCAGCTCGGCCTCATTGAAATCCATTGCCTGGGTCAGACGAGCTTCAACCTCCGCCAAAGTTGCCCTCTGTGACAATTCCTGCTGTGAGAGCTCTTCATTTTGAGCCTTAAGCTGCTCAAGCCGCGCAGTTTCTTCAAGACGCCCAGTTTAGCCTTGGATAAAATAAGATTTGCTTTCCTGATCATTTCCTCAGCCTTCCCAATCTTGTCTTCAGCGTCAAGAAGAGCACTAGTGGAGGCGTCAATCGCATTTCCGACCTCTGCCTGCCTTGTTTCCAAGGATTTCAAGTCAAAAGAGATAGCCTTAGCAGCCTCTTGAGCGGCAAGCCGGGCCTCGTGCTTTTGAGCGACAAGACGCGCGAACCGCTCATCAGCTAAAGACTCCAAGTCCGAACAGCAGACACGGCGCCATTCCTCTACATCCTTCTCAAATTCATCCACCAGGAGTTCCAAAGTAGTAGCTTGGTGATACCCCTCAAATCCCGAATACTTTCGATGCCACGGGAGAGGACCACCTTTAACTTTGAGAACGGCATAGTCGAGCCCTTCAAAACCAGGTCGATAGTTCGCCCTAAGCCTTTATAAAAGCTATCGACGAGGTCACCTATATAGTTGTTCTCAACCTCAACCACTTCTGGTAGAGAGGTAACCTCAGAGGAATCCACTAGCCTGTGTCACACACTGGAAGGAAGATAGAGAGAAATGCCGCTTGTTGGATGGAAGGTAAAACTTCTCATTGTCCAACTGGAAGATCCATTGCCCTTCTCCTGCATGTAGTTGGTGATCAGGATCTGGCGCGGCATCCCCAAACATGAAGTCAGGCTTCCTATAAGTCTGACGGTCAATGTCTTCAAGAGGAGCTGTGGTCAGGATACTCCTCGTGGTATGTTGATCACCACTATGAATAAGAGTGTCCCGAACGATGGAGCTTCGCTCGCTAAACAGAGAAGCTTGCCCTTGAAATTGCAAGCTGATATTGCCATCAACTCCCCTGGTCATCCCGAATAGGCTGTTTGAAGGACCAGGAGTATAGTGCACTGTAAGAACAAGACGAACTTTGATTAGTTCACCAGCCAAGCGAACATGAAGACATAAATTTCACCAAGGCATAGTCTCGCCCGTGAGCAAAGCCAGCAAGGCGATGGCTTCAACAAAGCTTAATCTCGCGGACAAGTCTGCATTTTGCAGAAAATGCCCAAGCATTAACTTCGCTTAGGCAGAAAATGGTATAGCCCTAAGGGCTAACTTTGTCAAAAGGGCATTATGGTCATTAATCCTTTACGGCCACGATTGAAGGGACAGATCCGTATCCTGTTATTCAACAGGATGAAAACAGCCCAAGTGATAGCTTCGCACGGAAGCTTAAAGAAGAACTGTTCAGTTCTTAGATCCCCGTCCAAGAGAATAAGGGAAATTCAGGGAAATGGATTCCCTAACAATAACAGATCATGCTCGATCGTTCTGGATTCATCCAAAGATAGCCAAATATCGGCTCTAATCAAAAGGGGAAGTCCCTTACCGGCGACTGGTCGCTCGATGACTGGAGGAGGAGAAGAACCCTCTGCTGCAGAAGTTGCCACTTCTTTCCTCGCTCGTCTCTTAGGCGCCATTGAAGAGCTGCGGAAGCTTTCAAACCTCTGAATAAAGAAGAAAGAGGAAGAAGAAGAAGAGTCAAAAGTTCTCTGAAAGAAGAGATCTGCTCTTTCTCAGCCCGATCGGGCTTTTATAGGCCAATCAGCGCCTGAAACGACGCCTCGTAAACAGTACAGGCTGTCGTTTCAAATTAATTCGAAACGCCGCCTAAAGTGCCTTCCTGAGAAGCGCTAATTCAGCCACTAAGGCTTAACTTCACCAATGAGCCAAAGTGCGGACTTCGCACAAGTTCATCAAGAACTTCGCCAAAAAGATTGTCGTAGCCCACTAAAGGCATAGTTCGCCGATATGCCAGCATCGTGCGAAGCTCATTCAAAAAGGACCCTGTCTTTAACTCTGCACAAAGTTTAGCCCCGCTATGGCCAAATTCTCAATGAAGGCAGGCAAAAATTAGATGAGCAGAAAATGAACTTTCATTGATTTAAAAGGAAAGGTACATTGATACTACATCAAAGTTGTATTTCATACAACAGATTCAGTTGCTCAGCAAGATCATTTGCGCAAAAGGCATACAAGTGGTTTTATCTGCTTCCAAACCAGACAAACTGGACACGAAAGGCCTTCCTCCTGCACAAGGCCGTAACCAGTTGTGCCACGAGGACAGGGCCATAACTTTTCACATAATGGCAGATTTTGCCACCAGGAAGCTGGATCACCTTTGATGAAAATTGGCAATAAACTTATCGCCGCCAACACGATAGATCACCTATAATGGGAATTGACAGTGATGTCAGTGATCTCACAGGTGTGACGTTCACTTTCCCGAAGTGGATCATCTCAGATAAGCGGCCACCAGCCTCACCTCAGAATGAATCATCTCGGATAAGAGGCTGCCAACAGCCTCTGGGACACACATCAGCTGCCCCAAGTTGTTCCTCCTGCTTAAAAGTAAAGCTTCTACCGGGAAAGCATAAGGCAACTTTTCGGTCTCTTTCATCAAGACACAAGATCGGCAAACATAGCTCACTGCAATGCAAAATTGGAGCAGATTAGCAGTTAAACACAGAAGACACTGCAAAAACACTAAGTCAGATTCTTTGGGGCGAAGCAATCGGATTTCAGTTAAAGCAGAGGATAACTCTCGCTTGCACAGCAGTGATGGGCTAGCTCAGCAAACGCCAAGTCCTAGCCTCGCCTATATGGCTAAGCCGGACTGATCCTGGGGGACACAGTCTAGCCCCACCTATATGGCAAGACTGGCTCAACCTTGAAGAAACTAAGTCCCAAGTTCTGCCTATGCAGCGGACTTAACATGCAGTGATCTTTCTCCGATCAAGTCAAAATGATAGCTTCGTTGGGAAAGCTATGTCAAAATCCTTCTCCGCAGACCAGTCAATTGCAAGATGAAGAGTAAGGGAAACTAATCCTTGAAGTAGCTGTTAAAGCTGAATTAAGGGAGATGAATTCCCTAAAATCGGTGAAGTCGTTGAATGATCAAGACTTACCGGTCCTTGGCCGGCTAATGACCAGAGTGGGCATTCTCACTATTTCAGAGATCTGAGTATCTCTCTCAACCAAGAGAAGAGAAGAAGAGCAGATCACTTCTCTTCAGAGGACCTCAAGTGTCCTATTCATAGGCCTCATGGCCTGAGCGTTGCGCCTCAAGCGTGGAAGCACGAGCGCATTTAAGGCATTTACTATGCCTTGAGAAAGGGACGGTTTCCCTTGGAACCGTGCAAAGGAAGAAGCGTCTCCCTCATAAAGGCACTCATAGCGCCTTGAAGAGAGGGAATATCCTCCCTCGGAAACGCGCGAGGGGAGAATATCTCCCTCGATCAGTGCGAGAGAAGAAGTGATCCTTCTCGTAACCGGCCCACGGTAGTTGGCCTTGTGAAAGCAACAGATGTTTCAGAGCGAACCTACCCCACACGCGAAGCTACCCAGACGCGAGTCTACATGATTCCTCGGCGAATCTACATCCCAAAGCAGGATTCAAAGCGAAGCTGAACTCAACCATTATGGCGACGTTCATACTCCACATACCACCAATCAAAGCAGTTCAAAGTATTTCAAAGTCTGAGCCATTGCAGACTTTCGAAAACTTTGAAGGGGGTCTTGTTGACACTTAAAAAAGATAAGATTCTTATTGGTCCGAACAATGTCTAAACTTGTTGACATTTACAAAAGACAAGTGACAGACAAGCTGAAGACCAGTTTTCACCCATCTCCAAGGGACAAGGAAGCAACTTAGACTCCACTGATCCAGCAAGCAGACAGTGAACCCGGATTGTTTCTAAACAGACCTCAGCAGGTCTAAGGTGCTAGCACTTAGCATCACACGAGCCCAAAGGGATAGCCTCGCTTGAGAGGCTAATATCACTCGACTTCGCCTCGAAGCCATCCAAAGCCTCGCCAGGAAGCTAACTCGCAACTTCGCCACAGAGGACTTCCAGCTCCGCCAAAGGGTTTCTTTCGGACTTCGCCAGAAGCTGCCTCTAGCTCCGCTACAAGCTCAATGCGGGCAGCTCCGCCATTGGTCTGCTATGGTCAACCTTTGACCAATCAAATCTCCAGATGAGATCAGATCTAATCAGGTCGAATCCAATTAAGATCAAATCAGAGATCAAATTGGCAGTTGATTGCCACAATCTCTTGACTCTCCTAAAACGAGTAAGAAGATCAGGGAAAATCCTCTAACGATATGGAAAGGATCAAGAAGATCAACCGACCTGCCAATCCTAGCTTCGGAGAAGCTGATCTTAGCCTCGCACCAAGGCTACTTTCCGGATTCAAACAGATTCGATTCAATCTGTTTCTATATTTTCAAAGGGACGATTATACCCTTGCTCTCCCTATAAATAGCCCACCAGGGGTACAAGGAGAGGAGGACGATCTCTAGAAATAGGGCTGAATTTTCTGAGAAGACTCCACAAGCAGAGACTTCTTCAAAAAGCACTGTGTGCTCTCGAATTCAGAGATCTTTTAGAGAATTGCTTTCTCTATCTAGGGTGTTGATGCCCTACCGTCGTCCTTCCTCTCAAGGAATCTCCGGAATCAGGCGAGAAGGAATTCCTAATTGAAGGCGATTTTGAGAAGCAGTAAGAGGGTTCTACCAACCTTCTATTCTCTGATTCCCGGAATCAGGCGAGAAGGGAATCTCATGGCTCGCATCGTCAAAGGGATAAAGTGGTCGCGCGCTGACCAGACTCCTATCGGCACACTTCTCCAGAATCTCTGAGGAGATGTACTTGTAATCTTTTTAAGAATACTTGTAATTTAGCTCCTCAACTCTTTTTTGTAAGTTTTTCCCTTTTGCAAATATAATGGAAAACAGGATCAAAGAGGATTCCACGAGGAATGTTAATCTCTAGACCAAATTCCCGCAAAGTTTATATTCTCTTCCTTAATCCCCAGTGAGATTCTGCGGAGCGAAAACCCAGAAGATACATCATGTTACTTACAATAACACAACAGTCCAATGCCTCCAATGGCTAAGGATAGAGGAAAGTGTTGGCTTTTAAACCCAACAAAAGTATCCTCAAAAACTCATCATGCTAAGGACAATAGCATGGCTAGCTCAACTCAAGCGGCAGTTGGTAAAGGCATACCAAATCCATTGATAGCTGAGGATTTGCTAAAAATTCTAAGGGATCTGATCCCACCTATTCCCACTAGAATCTCTTACCAATTCTCTTTCATAGAATGGTAAGACCACAAACTGTATTTATTTCTCCAACAAAATGATTACAGATGTATCCTGTCAAGTTAACATTACACCTCTGATAATAAAACTTCATTATATCCCCGGCGAGTATAACTCCTACTGATCAATTCTCTTCAATGGAATGACAAGTTCATCTAACATTGCTTAAATCGCAAAACCAAATATTCCGATCAAGTTAACACCACACCTCTGATCTAACATTGCTCAAATCACAAAAACAAACATTCCGTCAAGTTAACACCATTCCTCTAACCTAACATTGCTCAAATCGTAAAACTAATTCCGGTCAGGTTAATACCACACCTCTGATCAAATTGCCTAAGCTGCAAAACATATACCTGCTAAGTTCATATCATACATATGGCAGACATTTTCTCGATTTCTCAAAGAAAATGAGATTTACAGTGCTAAGTTTAATATCACACCTCTACCACTCATCTCAGTGTCAAGTTAATATTATACCTATGACAGTCAACATTTTCGATTTCCCAAGAGAAAATGAGACCTATAGTTAATACTATACCTCTTCAATGCAAAACAAATATCACACCTCTGGCATATATAACTGTGATGTTAATATTACACCTATGAGAGTGATATTCTCAGTTTTCTCAATAAAATAGAGGCCTTTTTATTCTAAGTTAATATTATACCTTTATCACATATCCTTGTCAAGTTAACATTACACCTCTAGCAATTCAATTTGCTCAAATTGTAAATCCAAACCCGGGGTCACATTAACATTACACTTCAGATGGTAAAAATCTCTATATATCTCAAGCGGATTAAAATCTACTTGTTATTCTCGTCAATAGAATAGCAGGTCCATAAAACTTGTTCAAATCACAAGTCAAAATTCATTGCTAGGTTAATATCATATATTTGGCAATTAAAACTCTTTGCTTTGTTCAGTTTAGTTTTCTAATGAAAAGGGAAATAGACATGATTCAAAAAGCAGAATTATCACTTTTTACAATAAAAAAAGGGGTAAAGTGATATAGTGTGAATCTTGACCTAATCTAAGCGAGACACACATCCAAACACGACACTTGTATTCAATGGACGTCCGCGTCCAGAAGCTTCGAGCGTAACCTTCGCATCTCAAGCACAACAGCCAGAGTCGCATCTCAACATCAAGTGAGAGCCGCGTCCTCAACATAAATAACATCCGCGTCTTTAAACATCAAATAAAGGACACGTCTTTTGAAGTCCAACGCGACATTCATGTCTTCATCAATGATAGAGACATTCTCTCTCACCCACATAGGAATATGTTCCTGCTACTGCAATCAGTTCAACAGCATGTTGGCAAAGACAGTCGACACTCTATCAGTTTAACAATACACCGATAATCAAATCAGAGCTCAGATAAGTTCTAGGTTGTGTATCTAGATGTTTATAGAGATCATCCCTGGAGACTTCAAGCAGTTCAAGAGTACACTCACGAAGATCAGAATCCAGACAGGATCAAGCTCCGAGTACTTTAAAAGATTATCCGTCTAATCATGAGGACTAAAGTCAAGATGAAGTCCAAAGCATTTTGAAATCCTTCTCAGTCATCTACGGGATTCGAAAATTTTAGAGGGGGTTCTATAGGCTGTCTAAAAATAACTAAGGACAAAGCTTTGGATGCGGGCCTCATCAAACGCGAGGGTCACTCCCAACTCAGACGTGAGTCTTAGGTCAAACACAAAAATGAGATCTCAACCCAAACGCGGATTTCATCATAAAGAAAATGCGATGGTCGCGTTCAAAGGCTAAACGCGACACTCGTGTTGCTCATCAAATGCGAGCCTAGGTAGCTCTACGCTTTGCATTAAACGCGAGCATGTAAGCTCCGCGTTCCCACTCAGACGCGACCCTGAGAAGCCTATAAGCTTCACATCTAATAACAGAGTGAGCTTCGTGTCCAATACAAAACCCGGGTTTCTATTACAATTGACTCCCATTGCTGGGTCAATTAACACCCACGTAATGTGGGAAGTTAATCCGCGCTATGAAGGAATTCTAGGGAATAATTCTACCCCTGAATTCCCCTATAAAGAGCTATGAAAGCTATGAGGGAAGGGGCTTTTTCTGGAGGATTTTTTCTGAACTAATGGGAAGCAAATTCAGCAAACTAAAAGTTCAGAACTTCAGAGAAAAAGACAGAGAAAGAGAATTTCTTTTTAAAAGGAGAATTCCAACGCTTGTTGCATTCAAGTGGAGTTATTTCAATCTCTTTGAGAGCATCCTCAGGACAATCCAAAAGAAGATTTTCGTGTTTAGTCAGTTAGCGGAGAACAAGATTCACTCTCCATCGATACACGAAGAACCCAATTTTAAACAAAGAGGAGATCCACTCAAATTCTCCTCTCTTTTGTAATTGAATTTTGATCAATTGTGCAATCAATAAAAATTTTTACACGACTCAATATTTTGAGGAAATACTTCAATGCTTTGTTATGAGCTTCATCAATGGAGAATACATCAGGAAGGATCACACATTCTTAAATAGGATACTTTAGGCCACTAATATATTTTATCACTTGTTGCTCCTCTGTCAAAGCTAAATCACAACATAATAATAGGCAATAGAATTCTTTCATATATGCCATGACAGTCCTTGTACCTTGATGGCAATGTTCAAATTGATTGTAAAAAAAATTATTGATAGTCGATTAGAAGGAATCTACCTTGCAGTATTTGTTTCATCCGCCTCCACCTCATCACAGGTGACTTGTCTTGACATCTCCTTATGATTTATAGTTAATCCCACCATGTGATCGCTCCTCCCTTGAGCTTCTACGCCATAAACTTAACTTGCTTCTCCATGAGAACATAAACCATGTCAAAGAACTTATCCATCTCATAAATCTAATCCAAGAAAGATTCAATATCAAAGTTTTCACTAAAAGAAGAAACCTTAAGTTTCATTGTATACTTATTAGAACTTGGGTAACCTTCTTCCTTACCATAATTCGGATAAGGAAATCTGCCTCTCATGTTAGGGTTAGAAAATTGTTAGGGTTAGAAAATTCGCTGCCCTTGTTTAGGTCAGGATTAGCGAACCTCCTTCGTCTTCTATAAATTATCCCTTCATCTTCATATTCATCTTCAAAATCATCGTATTGATAGATGGAATAAAGTAATTCTTCTTCATCAGAGAATTCATCAAATTGAGTATTTCATAGAAATGTTTTGGTAGTGGATGATGTGGTGGTGGTTGAAAAGGAGTGGTTGGTTTGATGGTGGTTGATGAGGGGGTGGTTGTGGCTGATTTGGTGGTGGTTGTTGTGATAGATTTAAGGGGGGAGGAGGATTAGTTGATAAACAATCACGCCCGCTTCGGTACATACCATCGGTTAGACTTTAATCATCAATCTTGAGAGATAAACTCTTGAGCGTTTGGGCAACATTATCCAAGGTTGATTTGACAGTGTTGATCTCCTCTTCAACAGTGCTCATTCTTGTGAAAAGATCTTGCAATCCATCGTTGTCTCCTGACATCGCTGTAAAGTAATCGAAGATCTGATACCACTTGACGCAGACAAGAAAACGAACAACGCCGGTTAGATATTGTTCTAGCGCCAATGAACCCTGAAAAATAGTTTCAAGTAGAAAAAGCACTCCAATCCATAAGCAAAGGATGAGCAACTCGAATCCAATTTAAAGAGAAAAACTAAATTGCTATTGTTTATCAAAAGTTGAATACTAAAAACAATAAATTAATGGCTTTATATAGGAAAATAAGGAAGAATATTAATCTAAGTAGGAAACCTAGTTAAAAGAAAAAGAAAAACAAAACAAATTGAAATTCAAATCAGACTGGAAAATTGACTCATGTTCAGAGTCGGATACGCGGACACGCCCAGGTCTGTCGGCGAAAAAAAGGCCCCTGTCGACAGATTGCATATCCCAACTCTCGAAAAGGCATGTTGAAGTCAATCTGTCGACAGGGGTTAAGGCTGTTGTTGACACCTGAATTTTAGATTGTCGACAACTGATGGAGGCTATCGATAACTCTACTGTTTTCTGCCTTGTTCTAGTACATCAAATCTATAATTTCCATCGAGTTTTTCTAGTCAACAAGAAATGGTTCTAGGCTAAACTTGTTGTCTTATGACTCTACACACACCTTTTTTTGTAAGGAATTAGCACTTTGGGCTTGTTTGGATTACTGCATAGGCCAGATTGCAAAGCCACTTATGATCGAGTCAAACCTACCCAATAAAAATACAGAGTTTAGGAACAGTGCTAGGTCCTCAATACTACCGTGTAACCAAGAGCTAACGGGTCATGATCTACAGGAAGAAAGTGTTGTGTAAGCCTTCTTCCTAAGTTACTGCAGTGGTTAAAGATCTTCTTTATTTTAAAAGAAAAGAAAGAAAAAGATTAAATTAAATTAGAAGAAAAATGGAAGGTAGAAGAACAAGATGGTGTTGGTGTTTTGATTTCTAAGTTAAAAAGACAGAAAATAAGCAAGAGAAGAAAGAACATACCTTGGTATAGTTAAAGGACAGTAAGCGATCAATTAAGTTGAGTAATGATGAAGAGAAGTGAGATAGTTCTATTGGCTGTCACACTCAATGTAACTTTCTTTAAAGAAGATTACATCTATTGTCACTCTAAATATAATTCTTCCTTTCTTTTCTGTCATGAAACTCTCCCTAATCAAAGCTATGAAGAAGGCATGATTAAAAATAAGCATAAAGATGCAGATGAAAGTAAATAAAGCACTTAAAGCAAGTAAAAATAAAAAGAGATAAATTGAAAAGAACGGAAGAACCTTTATTGAGTTTTCACCATCAATTACAAGCACTCCGTATTCTCTTTACAATTCTTTCTTTCAATTGAAAGCAACAATGAACATTTGGGGAAAAAAATCCTAACCCTAAAACTATCTTCGGAGTTCTTCTATGGAGTCCTCCCCTCCGGAGTTGTGTACTCTCTGCCTTCATGGTATGCAAGTATTTAAAGGAAAATTAGGACAAGGATAGACGTACGAAGATAGGGAGATTTGGCGCTCCCCCAGATTCAAACAAAATGCCACAGAAACACCGCTTTTGTCATGTTTTCGTCGCATTATCCTGGCCATAGGGCCTGGCCATAGGGCCAGGATCTGGGAGCCAGTCGTCCATTGATTCATCCTCTATCCTTTTATCCTATTAGATTTTGAATATCTGCTCTGGATTTGATGATCTATCTCTTTATCCTCAGGGACACCGATAGGGTCTTCAAATAATCCGTTTTTTCTTAAAATTTGATGATATTATCTTATCTGATATATCCATTTTTCAGATAAGATTGAAAGTACACCTAGAGGAGGGTGAATAGGTGTAGTGCTAATCTAATGTCAAATGATGTGGAATTAAAACTTAATTGCTAACACACTATGTGTAACCAAGAGTGAGCCAAATTCCCCATGAAGGGCTCTGGAACTACTCTAGATTTCTCTAGACTAAGAGTTGAGGTGTTTTAAAAGCTCTCTTGGTTGAACACAAGTGTGAGCACACAAACAATATCTAGCATGTATATGAATGAGCAATAAAGACAATGCAAGATATAAAGAGAGTGAGTGAGTGAGTGAGAGAGAGTTGAGAGATAGAAGATCAAAAACAAACACGAGGAAATATTTTAAGATTCGAACCACTGCTCTATATCCCCACCTTCATACAGAAGGATTTTAACTATCCACTATAAGATCTTCCACACAAAAACCTCCACTGAGGATTTATAACTCAACACTTGGAGTACACAACTGATTGTGCTACATATTTACATATTTTACCACTTCCATACTATGCATTTTATAAATAAAATATGATTTTTAACCCCTTTTCTCTCTATTTTTGCAGGGCCACAACTTAAAGAGACAAAGCCCATTAATCACTTTAATTAGCAATAATTAAAGGGATTAAATCAAAAGAGCCAAAGATTTGAAATCCGAATCCAGAGAGATCCGCGCGCCAACTAAAGAATCCAGAAGGCCACGTGGCTAACAACCTCGTAACCAATCTCCAACAGAAAGTTGTTGCGCAACTGACTCAGCAGGGCCGCGCCTTGCCGCCCGGGCGCGGCAATATCTGGGCCGTTGAGCCCCGGATTTTGTGGCAACGGCCAGGGATCTAGAGGCTTCTCAGAAATGCCTATAATAGGTGGCCAAGGGTCTGTGCGAGATCCAGTGAAGAGAGAGAAGAAAATAGAGAATTGTTGTAATTTTGTTTAGCTTTCTTCTAGTTTTTTTTAGACTTCATCTCCTTCCTCCTTGAGTTCTAGACAAAGAGAGAGAGAGTTCAGTTTGAGAGCTTGTACCAAGGGAGTGACACTCTTGTGTCAAGGATTAATCAATGGAGCTTTCATCATTTCTTTGCAAGACTTGAGTATGCTTTTCTTTCATTTGCTTTAATTCCTTGCATTTGATTCTAGTTTTAGTTGAATTGTTTTAGATCTTTGCTTTCTATGAAGAATTGTAGCTTTGTTATTAGTTTGATGGAGGGCTAAGTTCTTGTTTCATGGCTAGCTAAGACTCACCTAGCTACTACTATCTCTTTTGGTGATTGTCTATTTCAATTCTTACATAATTCTAGTTTCTTGTGAATTCCAAGAAAGTATAGTTGTCTCCTTTGGTAATGGCTTGTTAGAACTCCACATGAATTATGTGTGCCTCTAATAAGAGCCTTGTCAAGAACAAGAGCCTTTGATGGAACATAAGGATGGATCACCAAGGATGTGTTACTTGTATAACAAGATCAACTCATTTACTTCAAGCTAACTTTGTAGTTAAGCTTTGAATGTTCAAAAGAGTTTTGATTCTTCTAAACTTAGCACTAATTGAGTACTAATCCTAGAGTTCCTCAATGAACATCTATTAAGAGAGCCTATGATTCAAGATGAGGCTTCAAGTTAACAACAAAGGAACACTAGTCTTCAAAAGGGAAGCAACACTTGAACATGCAAGTTATCTTTAAATTGCCTATGATTCAATATGAGGCAATCTTGCAATCAACATAGAGTTAGTAAGTTAGCAATGAGGTGAAGTTAGGCTAGCCATGCATCTTCTTATCAAGAGTTTTTACAACACTTGCTTTTAGCATTCTTTTCCTTACAACACACTTCATTCTTTTAATGCACCAATCCACCATCTCTTCTACATTTCTTGCACTTGTGTAATTAACAAAGAAGAAATCTCGTTTTCTTTTCTCACTCATATCGTAACGCTTCTAACGCTAGCTCTCCTTGTGGTTCGACTCGGTATAGCTATATGCTATAACGAAGATTGGACAAGGTATATCAAATACATATTTGAAGTGAACAAGAACCAAAGGTTAACTCTAAACCTTATCTTTTCTACCTAATTCTTGTGCAAGAACTTCATATACCTTGTTTTTATCAATCAATTTTTGGCGCCGTTGCCGGGGAGAGCAACGGTATTTGTTTTAAAAGTGAGGAACTAAACGATACTTCTTCTCTGTTGCAGGTTACAGGTTGAAGATACAGCAAATCTTGCATAGCAGTGACATATAAGTGGACCTGGGCCTCTGCTCTCGAAAGCAGAGACCAGGATCCCTCTGACTTGCCGCGTTCTGCCGCGCGGGCGCGGCAAGAAAGAGTTGACTACTAACCAGTTTTCTGCAGGGCTTGCTTCTCTGCAAAATACAGCTGCTGTTATATTTTAAGTCTTGTTTTCTTCACCTGATATCTGCTAATCAACAGTAAAAAATTGGTTATAATTGTTAAAAAAATTGTTTAGACATTTGCATCTCTAGGCACGTGTCTTTCAATTTCTTTACTTTTACTGTTGAAGAGTGCGGGGGACAAGGTACGTAAGCATAGCATATGGACTAGGACTCACTCATTGTTTGATTTAATTCCGCTTTGAGTGAACCTTGTTTGTTGATATTGTACACTTGCACTAAATAACTCTAAGGGCAAATCCCATAGCAAAGATAAGGTGGGGATTTTATCACCCCTTCCTTAGCCCACAAACCATCTTCCCCACGTACTCACAATCCTAAGCTTCTAATTAAAAATTGCTAGACGTTGGCCCTAGGGACATCCGGACTCACTTTGGAGATTATCCTAAGGGGGAAAAGTGTTGGAAAGTGACTTTTGTAAAATCGGTGTCTAGGAAAGGGGTTGAGGGCCGAAAGCCCGAAGGTTGTTGGTTACTTAATTAAGGAACGTCTCTGACAGAAAACCTCCCAACAACTTTACCCTTCCCTGGCCGATTTGCTTATAGTCAAAGTCCACACCAAACCTCCTGTGGACGATCTATCGTTAGGAGTCGTCTAGGTCCAGGAAACCTAGAAAGCTTGGATTGATTTTCTTTTCTTGATTGTTATTTTTCATTTTTCGCCTGTGTGATTGGTGCACGTTGACTGTGATTGTGTATGCAACAGTGGTTTCGGGACCCAGATTCTGCTAGGCTTGTGAGAGTTTCTACACTGCCACATACACTACCACTTGACACAATTCCAGTCATGACGAACAACGTGTCGTTGCAGGACAAGTTCTATCCTATTCGCACATCACTGCCATCTTGTATTCTCCGCCCGAACACAAATGGAAGTAATTTTGAGTTGAAGCCCAGTTCATAAACACACTTCCATGATTCCGTGGCCTTGAATCTGAGGATGCATACTTCTTCATCCGAGAGTTTGAAGAAGTATGCCTTATGATGAGGATTTCCCAACTTACCGATGATGCTGTCAGACTTAGATTCATCCCCTTTGCACTTAAGGATATCGCTAAGAAGTGGCTGTACAATCTTCCTGTCAGCTCAATTTCTTCTTGGGATGATTTCGTTAAGGTCTTTCTTAAAAAGTTCTATCCTATTCATAAGACAGCCATTATGAGGAAGAATATAATGCAATTCAAACAAGAAGTAAATGAACAGTTTGGAAGTATTTTGAGCGCTTCAAAGACCTAGTAGCCCTGTGTCCCCATCACGGTATAGAAAAATGGCGCCAGTGCCAGATTTTATATGATGGGCTTGATTATCAGACTAAGACACTCCTTGAAACCATGTGTCAAGGAGAATTCTTAAAGAAGGATGAAGATCAGGGTTGGGATCTTTTTGAGGCTTTAGCTGAAAAGACAATCCAGTGGGAGTCATGTCCTGAGAAACCCACACCCACAACTTCCAGAACTGGTTTACATTCTATAGGATCCTCGATAGCTGCAGAAGTTAAGATAACTCAGTTGATGAAGAGGATTGAATTGCTAGAATCCAGGAAAAATTCTGTTGTTAGTCAAGTCAACCCATCATCAGTAGCTAGCCCATCAACTATGGCTAGCCCTGCACCTATAATCCACCCGGGTTGTACTTACTGCCATGATTTGAATCATGTGTTGGAAGAGTGTCCAGTGTATTACTCTCAAAATTTTCAGGAGAATACGAATGCCATGTACACCAGACCCACTTACAATCCTTACTCCAAAACCTATAATCCGGGATGGCGAAACCATCCGAACTTTTCTTGGAGTCAGTCTGGCCCTGAGCAGCCGAGACAACCATTTCCACATCAACAATACCCTGCTCAGGCACATCCACCGACTTACCATCAAAACCCACCAAATTTCAATTCATATCAGAGTCCACCCAGATTCCAACCATATCAAAATTCTGTGCCATATCAAGCTAATTTTCAACCCCAGTATCAACAACAACAACAGCATCAACCACCCGATCCTTCAGATAAGAAAATTTCCGAATTGGAGAAAATGATTGAAACCTTGTCTAAGACCCAAGCTGCAATGATGAACAATCAGCAGCAGGATATGAATAAATTACAAATCCAAATAGGACAGTTGGCTAATTCCCTAACTGAAAGGCAAAAAGGAATGCTGCCTAGCCAACCTGTGCCTAATCCCAAAGCTCATTTTTCTCTGCATGAAGTTGAAGACTTGGGACCCAGCCAATGCCAAGCCATTCAAATCCTTAGGTCTGGAAAACAAGTAGACAACAAGGTCTCAAATCAGTCTCCAAAACCTGTGTCAAAACCATCACCTTCTGTTCCAGTTCAACCTGTACAAGATAGTCCTTCATCAAGTTCACAACCATCCACTTCTCAGTCAAAAGGAAAAGGGAAAATTGATGAGCAAACTTATAAGCCTGTTGTCCCATTCCCAAATAGGCTTACAAATCATAAGAATAATGCTCACATGGAGAAGATAAGAGAGATATTTAACCAAGTACAAATCAATGTCCCTCTCTTAGATGCTATTCAACAGGTCCCATCATACGCCAAATTTCTAAAAGAGATGTGTACTAAAAAGAGAAAAGCAAATGTCCCTAAGAAAGTCTTCTTGGCTTCCAACCTAAGTGAATTGCTTAATGGTCCAATCCCTGTGAAGTACAAAGATCCAGGGAGTCCAACCATTTCTTGTATCATAGGGCAGACCACTGTAAATAGGGCTTTGCTAGACTTGGGCGCAAGCATCAATCTTCTTCCCTTTTCCGTGTACTAGCAGTTAGGGTTAGGCAACCTTCGTCCAACCCAGATGACTATTCAATTGGCTGACCGCTCTGTTAAGATTCCCAAGGGGGAAATTACTGATGTTTTAATACGGGTGGGGGAATTCATTTACCCTGTTGACTTTGTTGTTCTTGAAACACAACCCGTACATAATCACAGAGCGCAAACACCTGTCATTCTAGGACGTCCTTTCTTAGCCACCGCAAATGCGATCATCAACTGCCGAAATGGATCGATGCGGCTGACGTTCGGAGATATGACGAAGGAGGTGAATGTCTTCCATCTGGGGAAGCAGCCAAGGGATGTGGAGAATGACTCTTTTGATGTTAACTTGATAGAAGGATTGACCAGTGAACATGTGGAGGAAATTGAGTATGAGTCTGAAGAAGAGTTTGAGTTGGAGTCGGATGACCTAACTCTTGATCAGATTGTTGGATCAAATGTTGAAAGGACTACTAATTCCACACCTATTCTTCCCTTGCACCATGAGCAACCAGTTATAGATCCAGTCCCTTCTGCTGAGCTTAAGGTTCTTCCTGGTCATCTCAAGTACAAGTACTTGGATGAAAAAGAATCATTTCCGGTAATAATTGCATCCAATCTTACGGAACAACAAGAAGAGGACCTTTTGACTGTGTTAAGGGAAAATAGAGAAGCCATTGGTTGGACTATGGCTGATATCAAGGGGATTAGTCCTTCCATTGTCCAACATAGAATTCACTTGACGGAAGAGGCCAAGCCTAAACGAGACCCACAGCGTAAACTTAACCCAATTATGCAGGAAGCTGTTAGATCGGAAATTCTGAAACTCTTAGACAATGGGATCATATATCCTATATCCGATAGTCAATGGGTAAGTCCAGTTCATGTTGTGCCTAAGAAAGCTGGATTTACGGTGGTGGAGAATGAGAATAAAGAATTGATACAAACACGTCTTCCAACGAAGATTCGAGTTTGTATTGATTATAGGAAATTGAACACCGCCACACGTAAAGATCACTTTCCTCTTCCATTCATTGATCAGATGCTGGAAAGATTGGCGGGACACGAGTATTACTATTTCCTGGATGGATATTCAGGATATAATTAGATCCCAATTGCTCCCGAGGACCAAGATAAGACTACCTTCACCTGTCCCTTTGGAACATTTGCTTACCGTAGGATGCCCTTCGGCCTTTGCAATGCTCCAGCAACGTTTCAACGTTGCATGTTGAGCCTGTTCTCGGACATGGTGGAGAAATTTTTGGAAATTTTTATGGATGACTTTTCAATCTATGGGGATACATTTGAGCAATGCTTGTACCATCTGAAGCTGGTTTTACAACGATGCACGGAAAAGAATTTGACACTTAATTGGGAAAAGTGTCATTTCATGGTCAAGCACGGAATTGTACTTGGGCACAAGATATCAAGAATAGGAATCGAGGTAGACAAGTCTAAGGTGGAGGTTATTACAAAGCTTACTGAACCACAATGTTTAAAGGACATTAGATCTTTCTTAGGGCACGCTGGTTTCTATAGGAGATTCATTCAAGGGTTTAGCAACATTGCGAGACCTTTGACAAATCTCTTAGGGAGGATGTACCCTTCATCTTTGATGAAGAATGTCGAAAGTCATGGAAAAAGCTTAAAAGTAGGCTTGTCTCTGCGCCGATAATATCTGCACCAGCCTGGACCAAACCATTTGAGATTATATGCGACGCCTCAGATTTTGCTATAGGCGCTGTTTTAGGACAGCGTATTGATAATAGGCAGCACGTAATCTATTATGCTAGCAGAACGCTAAACGATGCCCAACTCAATTACACGACCACTGAAAAGGAATTTTTAGCGGTTGTATTTGCGTTGGAGAAATTCCGTCAATATCTGCTAGGGTCCAGGACCATAATTTTTACTGATCACTCCGCCCTGAGGTACTTGATGCAAAAGAAGGACGCTAAGGCAAGATTGATTCGATGGATCCTTCTTTTGCAAGAGTTTGACTTGGAGATCAAAGATAAAAAGGGCGTTGAGAACGTGGTTGCGGATCACTTGTCAAGAATCCCGAATGCACCTCATGAGAAAATACCGATTAATGAAGATTTTCCTGACGAGCATATTTTGGAGATACGTGGAGAACCCTGGTATGCCGATATAATGAACTACCTTGCTACCAGGCAAATTCCTTCCCATTGGTCAGGACAAGAAAAACACCGTTTTCTGAGACAAATGCGGTTCTTCTTTTGGGATGAACCGTATTTATTCAAATACTGTCCTGACCAAATCATACGTAGATGCCTTCCAGAGGATGAACATCAGAGTGTTTTGACATTCTGTCACAAGTTAGCTTGCGGTGGACACTTTGGTCCACGGAAAACTACGAAAAAAGTGCTTCAGAGTGGATTCTATTGGCCTACTCTCTTTAAGGATGTCTATACCTTTTGCAAGCTTTGTGATAAATGTCAAATGACGGGTCGTATTACACAAAGAGACATGATGCCCCTCACACCCATCTTGGAAGTCGAAATTTTCGACCTCTGGGGCATCGATTTTATGGGACCCTTTCCTCTGTCCTACGGTAACCAATACATCTTGGCAGCCGTAGATTATGTTTCTAAATGGGCTGAAGCGATTCCTACACGGACAAATGACAACCAAGTTGTCATTAAGTTTTTAAGAGAGAACATCATTTCGCGTTTCGGAGCCCCCCGTGCGATACTGAGCGACAATGGGAGTCATTTCTGCAATAGGGCTTTTGAAGCTTTGATGCGAAAATACTCTATTACTCATAAACTATCCACGGCTTATCATCCTCAAACCAATGGGCAAGTTGAGGTAACAAACAGACAGATAAAACTCATTCTGGAGAAGACTGTAGGACAGAATCGTAAGGATTGGTCCATCAAACTGACTGATGCCTTATGGGCATACAGGACCGCTTACAAGACTGTCCTCGGTATGTCCCCATACCGAGTTATATTTGGAAAACCATGTCACTTGCCCGTTGAATTAGAACACCGTGCACTATGGGCTTTAAAGCAGCTGAATCTAGATTTGGATAAAGCCGGTGTTCTAAGGAAGCTGCAGCTATCCGAGCTTGAAGAGTTATGAAACGAGGTATACGATAACGCTCGGATCACGAAACACAGAACCAAGCTTTTTCACGACAAATCCATTCACAGGAAGATTTTTGTTGTCAGACAAAAGGTTCTGTTGTATAATTCTCGACTCCACCTTTTCCCTGGTAAACTGCGAACCAGGTGGTCAGGGCCTTTTATTGTTCAGAATGTTTTTTCCCACGGAGCAATCGAGATTCTTGACCCAACTAATGGCAACAAATTCACTGTGAACGGTCAACGTCTCAAGCCATTTTTTACCACGGAAGATATGTCACACGAAGTTCACGAATTGGGTCTTTGTGACCCAGTTTATTTGTGACACCTTCATCTGTATATTTCCCGCATACTTTCCTGAATATCATTTTGGGGTCCACATTTGTAAATACTTTTCTTTTACACTTTTTGTAAATACAATTTTTTTAAGGATTTTTGTGCTTATTTGAGTTTCACATTCCTAAGACTTTCTCTTTCCTTAGGATTCTTTTCAAATTCAAAATCCTTTGACCTAGGTTAGTAAATACTCCTTTGACCTAGGGTTAAATTTGGAAACCATTTTTTTTCCCCCTTATAAATACTATTTTTCATCCATCTTCCTCCCCCAAACGACAACTTCCCTTCAGATCTGAAATTTTCCTTCCACTGTCGACCTCCACAAGAATTCTGCTGCCTAATTTTCCTGAAGCCGCCGCGCCCTGCCGCAGCACCGCCGCATTTCTGACATCTCAGGCGCGCCGGAAAAGTTCAGATTGCTTCACTTCTTTCCCTGGAGACAGATAACGACCCATTTTTCCTGCAGCCATCTCTGGTGCCCTCTGTGCACTGATCCTTCGATTTCCCCCCACGTTATCCGGGGGTGGTTTGATCTCTTGTCCCTTGGTTCCTTTGCTCTAAATTTTTACTGTTATTTATGGCCCCTAACTTGTTTGTGGAGAGGGATTTCTCTATACTTTTGAATGATCAAGGGGGATTTGGGCATATATTTTTGGAGCGAATTCATGCGTGGAATTGGTATTCCTTAGTTTATGATAACAATGACAATGAGGCTTATTATTGCCCTAATTTGGTCACCACATTTTACAACTCATTGGACCATGCATCTGTTAATCATAACACACAACAATTCACGGTTCACATGCCATATGGTGACATCTTTGTCACCATTCCACTCATTTCTGAAATCACCGATATCCCCATTCATCCTCATTATACTGACCCTTTGCCACTGGTTGATTACATGCCTCTCATGGGGGTCCGCTGCACTGAGCAGGACCGTGGGCTCAAAGCCCAATCCACGTTTAGAAATGTACATTGCATTGGACGTTGGCTCCAACGCAATATTTTTGGACTAGATCATACCACGACTTTCAACAGACCTGTGTTACAAATCATTCATGATTTAATGACTCATAGACACACGGTTTGTTTGAATAGGGCTATTTTCAACGCCATACTTGATAATTCCTCCCGCACTCGGGGTGCAAAATATTCTCATCCAGTCTTAATTACACGTCTATGTAAAAACTTTATACAAGACGCTGTATTTGACTCATTTGACCGAGTGTATGTTGTAGCTGAGAAACCCACCAGTGCGTACACCGGTTGCTTACACGCCCTCTGGTCACCTCGTGCCCAACCTGAGGATATTCCTGTGGAGTCCTCTTCGGAGGAGAGTTTAGAGGAGGTAGATGAGCCCCAATTCTGGGACAGGACCCACCAGCAGAACCAAGAGCCTTCATGTCCACCATCTGAAAGGGCATGAAGAAGATTTTTAGGGGTCAAGTGAGGCTGAGGAAGAAGATGGAGGAACAATCATCCAGGTTAGAGGAGCAATCCTCTAGGTTAGAGGGCATTGAGGCGAGGTTGAGGAGGACACAGTCGGCAGGACCCAGTACCACCGAGGGTCCAAAGAGGAGGAGGGAGTGACTTTTTACCTTACCTATTTCATGCATCATTTTTATTTTGCATACATTGAGGACAATGCATGAGATAGGTATGGGGGGTAGATGCTAACATAGGATTTTTCACTTTCTTTTTAGGATTTTCATTTTTTAGGATTTTTATTTTCTTTAGGTTTCTTTTTAGATTTTTACCTTTCTTATAGATTTTCCACTTTCTTTTTAGATTTTACCTTTTCTTTTAGAAACTTTCTTTTTAGATTTTACCTTTTCTTTTAGAAAAAAATAAAAAAAATATAAAAAAAAAATAAAAAAAATAAAAATTAAAACTTTTTGAAATAAGAGACAAAGTTTAGATCTATTTTTAAGAAAATTAAGATGTATCTTAGGAATTAAGAAAGTCTTAATTATGACATCTTAAACTTAGTTGAAATAATAGATCTTGTTTGAAATTATAGGATAAGTAAGTAAAATTGGGGAGATATTTTTATCTTGAATTAAGCCTTAGATAGTAAGCACTTCACACTTACACAATTTTTGGGATGGAAACAAAGACCTAAAATGCCATAAAAAAATATATATAATATAAAACATCACCTATTAAGCTGGAGAATTGTGCCTCAAGAAGCATGGTTACTCACGCCTAACGGTGATCTCACTTATTAAGCTGGATAAATGTGCCTCAAGAAGCATGATTATTCACGCCTAACGGTGATAAAATAAATAATCCCCTTTAGTTTTGTGGCCTTTTTCACTCGAGTCCTTTAACCCGAGGGATGTTTTCTCATCTGGTGCCCTAGAACCATCTGGTTTGGGAGTCATCGGTTATAGGCTCGCTACATGGGTGAACTAGAAAGCCTAAGAAAACTAAGGGAAGAAGGAAAAAAAAAAAAAAGAGAATAAATAAATGGCTTTATGGTTAGAGTTGAAATCCCAGAAATTTTCACTGAACACGGTGTGCATACTATCTAGGTTTTATGAAAGATAAAATATTCAATCCAATTTTGAATTCTTACCTTAATTAAGAACAAGATCTTGCATGGAGACTAAGTTTAAGGAAGAATGATTATAGGTGGACTTATGACCTTAGATCACTTATATTTTTGCAAAAATAGTTCGTAAACTTGTCTCTCTTTCAAAATGTGTTTTTAAAATTCTAACATTTGTTTTCTTTCTTTATGGATTTTGTGGGTGTAATCCGCTGAAAACCCTCAGGAGACAACACTCCTCCTCTAGGGAAACCTAGAGGTTTAACGGCTTGTTGCACGTGCTCAGTGCAATCGTGTCACCTACGAAAATGGTGTAATAAATTAGTTAGGATTTTCTTTTTCTTTCTTTTTTCTTTCTTTTTTGCTCGAGGACGAGCAAAAGCTAGGTATGGGGGTGTGATTGTGCTACATATTTACATATTTTACCACTTCCATACTATGCATTTTATAAATAAAATATGATTTTTAACCCCTTTTCTCTCTATTTTTGCAGGGCCACAACTTAAAGAGAAAAAGCCCATTAATCACTTTAATTAGCAATAATTAAAGGGATTAAATCAAAAGAGCCAAAGATTTGAAATTCGAATCCAGAGAGATCCGCGCGCCAACTAAAGAATCCAGAAGGCCACGTGGCTAACAACCTCGTAACCAATCTCCAACAGAAAGTTGTTGCGCAACTGACTCAGCAGGGCCGCGCCTTGCCGCCCGGGCGCGGCAATATCTGGGCCGTTGAGCCCCGGATTTTGTGGCAACGGCCAGGGATCTAGAGGCTTCTCAGAAATGCCTATAAATAGGTGGCCAAGGGTCTGTGCGAGATCCAGTGAAGAGAGAGAAGAAAATAGAGAATTGTTGTAATTTTGTTTAGCTTTCTTCTAGTTTTTTTTAGACTTCATCTCCTTCCTCCTTGAGTTCTAGACAAAGAGAGAGAGAGAGTTCAGTTTGAGAGCTTGTACCAAGGGAGTGATACTCTTGTGTCAAGGATTAATCAATGGAGCTTTCATCATTTCTTTGCAAGACTTGAGTATGCTTTTCTTTCATTTGCTTTAATTCCTTGCATTTGATTCTAGTTTTAGTTGAATTGCTTTAGATCTTTGCTTTCTATGAAGAATTGTAGCTTTGTTATTAGTTTGATGGAGGGCTAAGTTCTTGTTTCATGGCTAGCTAAGACTCACCTAGCTACTACTATCTCTTTTGGTGATTGTCTATTTCAATTCTTGCATAATTCTAGTTTCTTGTGAATTCCAAGAAAGTATAGTTGTCTCCTTTGGTAATGGCTTGTTAGAACTCCACATGAATTATGTGTGCCTCTAATAAGAGCCTTGTCAAGAACAAGAGCCTTTGATGGAACATAAGGATGGATCACCAAGGATGTGTTACTTGTATAACAAGATCAACTCATTTACTTCAAGCTAACTTTGTAGTTAAGCTTTGAATGTTCAAAAGAGTTTTGATTCTTCTAAACTTAGCACTAATTGAGTACTAATCCTAGAGTTCCTCAATGAACATCTATTAAGAGAGCCTATGATTCAAGATGAGGCTTCAAGTTAACAACAAAGGAACACTAGTCTTCAAAAGGAAAGCAACACTTGAACATGCAAGTTATCTTTAAATTGCCTATGATTCAATATGAGGCAATCTTGCAATCAACATAGAGTTAGTAAGTTAGCAATGAGGTGAAGTTAGGCTAGCCATGCATCTTCTTATCAAGAGTTTTTACAACACTTGCTTTTAGCATTCTTTTCCTTACAACACACTTCATTCTTTTAATGCACCAATCCACCATCTCTTCTACATTTCTTGCACTTGTGTAATTAACAAAGAAGAAATCTCGTTTTCTTTTCTCACTCATATCGTAACGCTTCTAACGCTAGCTCTCCTTGTGGTTCGACTCGGTATAGCTATATGCTATAGCGAAGATTGGACAAGGTATATCAAATACATATTTGAAGTGAACAAGAACCAAAGGTTAACTCTAAACCTTATCTTTTCTACCTAATTCTTGTGCAAGAACTTCATATACCTTGTTTTTATCAATCAACAACCTGACTCTCTCAACACAAACCTCTACACAAGAGATGAGCACTAAGCCAAAGCAAAGAAAAGATACAACCTTGGTGATCCAATGAGCACAAATAATACTTGAGATCTTGAAAGATCACAAACTATTTTTCTCACAATAAAAAAATCCTAAAGATAGGTTTAGAATTGAATAGCTCAAATATGTGAGAAATCAAAGTGTTTGAAAATAAAACAACAAAGAAAATACTTGAAAAAAACTTCTTGATAGATATATAAAATGAGGAACAAAATAGAATTCTCAAAGACCTGATTTGCTTTGATTTTTCAAAACTTTGAAAACAAATAAAAAAGTAAGAATTTTTGGCTCAAAAACTTCTTTTTAAAACTTGCTGAAAACTCTAGAGAAGTGGAGAAATTTAGCTCTTAGAAATCTTGGAGATAACTGGCCTCAAAGGACCCATATTTATTAGGGCCTGAAAATATAGCCGTTGGGGTCCAGAACAGGTCAAAAATGACCTGTCAGTCGACCGCCCGGTCGACCGCCAACGGTCGAATTTTCGACCGTTAGGGTTGTCAGTCGACCGCCCCAAGGCATAGTGAGAACTTTGTCATTGTCGATCGACCGCCCGGTCGACCGAGGCCAAAACCAGAGAGCTCCCTCTCTAGGTCGATCGACCAGGGCCAGATCCAGAGAGCAAACTCTCTGGATCGGCCGACCGCAAAGTCGACCGACCCAATGGCCAGAGCCTTGTGCACGTTTTGTGCACATCGATCGATCGCTCAGTCGACCAACCTTTGGTTCGATCGACCGGTCGGTCGACCGCCAGCAGGCTCAGGACAGGGTTATAGGATTTAAAAAGTCGGATCTTAATTTCCTATAAAATCTCATAAAATCACATAAAATCCACAAAAATAAGTTCTTATAAATATTTGAAGTACAAATATATGTGACCAAAATTTAACACATATTACAAACTATTTGAACTATTTTTGAGGTATGAAAATAAAGTTTTAAACCGAAAATCGTATTTGTCATAAACCAAACTTTGAAATGAAAATACGTTTTCTCAAAAACTTGTATAAATATAAAACATGATATTGAAGCATATTGTGTATGGATAAAATCCAATACACATATAAATGATATATTTATGTTTTTGACATTAAATCCAAAACTAAGTTTTGTTAAAAACAAAACTTTAAACCATGAACTAAAATCATCAAAATGAGTTTTTAAGCATTATGAACCAAACAATGTATATGAATAACTTCAACATACATAAAACCAAATAAACTTCTTTTAATTCTATCTATTTATGAAAACTAAAGATATTTTCTTGAAAATTCAAAAAGGTTAAACCGAAACCAATAAACTTTTGTGTTTGTGTGTATACTTGAGCATATCAAAACTAATCTATTCTTACACAAGATCTAAACAAAACTAAAATAAACCTAAATACAAGTCTTCTCTTCAACCTTCATCTCCAAGACGACTCGATTCAAACATGATCCATAAAGCTTGACTCCATCCGAGTGCTAGATATGATCTTGACGCGCGAGCTCTTGAATCAACATGTGTTAGCTCCAAAACTAGCTTTAAATTCTTTGTTGAAGCTAATCATCTACTAAGATCTTAATCAATATCTAAAGGTTATTAAACACAAGATCATTCGCAAACTAACCTTTATAAGTTAGTCATCATCAAAACTAAGGTGAAAGGCCTCTGGGCCAAAAATCTCCCCCTTTTTGATGATGACAAAACTTATAAGGTTATATATGCATAGATTAAGAATAAGCTCCATAAAAGCTCCCCCTTAACTTATGCATATCAAAATAAATAAATAGATATTCAATGTAAACTCAAGATACCAATATATATATATATATATATATAATATATATATATATATATATATATATATATATATATATATATATATATATATATATATATATATATATATATATATATATATATATGCATAAACAATTAATAAAACATGCATATATAAACCCAAATTCTTCTCCCCCTTTTTGTCACTAATCAACAAAGTGGTGAAGACAAACAAACAATATCAATAAATATTTTTAAAATAAAATTTTGATACCAATAAAAATAATTAATTGAAAGAAACCAATTGAAAGTGAAACCATCTTTTTATAAATTGAAAATAAAATGATCTTTTTACCAATTGATACCAATAGAAAGACATGATACTAATTGAAAGTAAAAAATCAAATTATTAGGTAAATACTAAAATTATTTTGCAATAATGATACCAAAGTGAGCATAATACCAATTTAAGATTATTGATGCCGATATTGAAAATGTTAGCATATACCAAAATAAAATATTTTTCATCATAAAGAGTGGGAGTAAGATACCAATTGAAAATAAAATCAATTGAAAGATAAAACAAGAATTTTTCTCCCCCTTTATGAAATACCAATAAAATAAAGCATAAACTTGTAAAAATATCAATTATCATTAAGAACTAATTCAAGCTTAGAAAGAAAATCAATTTGTGCATAAAAATGTATGGACATTATAAAATAAACACAATGAAAAACATCTATATGTATGTATGATCAGAGCAATTTGATATCAATTGAAAATAAGATGCATACATATAAAAAAATATGAGTATACAAACATCATTTTCATTAAAATCATGTATATTTCATACCTACCACCCTATCATACACATGTTTGAAAGATATTCATTAAGAGCATACAAGGCATGGTCGCCCATCCATCCGCCCTTGGGTTATTAGGAGTTTTTAAAAATATGATTTGAAATATTTTTAGCATATTTGAAAACTCTACCAATTGAAGAATACGAAACTAGTTTTATGATAATTTTGAAAACTAGTATAAAATCCTTCAAGTAAGGAATAAAAACATGAATATATCTCATGATGATATGCTAAATACACAATAATGACACTCAATGAGTTATGAAGTACATATATTCTCATGAATTCAAAACCAAGAAGTAAACAAAAGATATAAAGTGTACAAAAATCATGTGATCAACATATGCATGAAGATAAGACATTGAAGCTCAATCAAAGTTCCTTACTCAAAAACATGAAAATCTTCAAAATTTTAATTTTCATCAAAAACTAAACAGGCTTCAAGGTATATGTATGTTTTGTCAAAACTAAAGTTTATATATATTCAAACATAAACGAGTCTACAAAATAATATTGCATGAAGGCAAGTGGCTCTAGAATAGACATGTATATGTATAGTTTTAGATAAAATTAACATATACATGAAGCAAAACATAAAAATATACACAAAAATAGGGAAAACAAGTAAAAAGTAAGAATCATCAAAACTACGTTATATGAATACATCTAATGAGTACAGATAAGACATAAAGCACAAACATATAATAATCAAGTGTAGCTCGCTAGTTGTACATGTATAAACACAAGTTTTAATAAAATTTATATTTAAACATGTAATCAAAAAATAAAGCACAAAAATATAAACAAATATGATCATTAGGGTAAATGCAAATATTATTAATCCTAGGTTATCACAATAGTTAAACAATAATTGAGAACACAAGCAAGTATGAATTCATATGAATATGGGTGTATCTCAAATACTATACGTGTATATCACAAGCTTAACAAACATTACATTTAACATAATGAACATGAAAAATATAACATGCCAAAAACATCAATATAAAAGCATGTAAATTAAAATAAGGAGTTAGAGATAGTTATCAAAGCCAATGAACTAATCTCTAGGTCACCAAACTAAAAATAGGGGTGAATTTTGGTACCCACACTTTCTTGGATTCATGGGAGTTAGCACCTTTACTAACCCAAACAAATTTACTTGTAAAACTTAAATCGTCTATCCTATCATAACAAAATTTTGTAAGTGGCACGCACGTCATCAATGTGTACAAGTGTACACATGAGCATACATGGTGTCATGTGTATAAACATAATGAGCATGTATATGTTGTGATGGGAGTGCATGCATATGTGGAGTATGTTTGTTTCGAAACATAGATTCCAATCTCTTGTGATTCATGACACATTGGTTCAAAGTGGAGCCCAAACGATCTACACTCTTCTTCAAAACATATATATCATTTTCAATAGAAGAAGATGTGAAGCAAACACTAATCTTATTATGAGAAGATTAATCAATAGGAGTATGACAAGAATGAGAAGAAAAATCATTTTTCAAAGAAATATTTTTATTTGAATAAAATTTAATTCTTTTGAAATCAAAGTAATTTTATTTTGCAAAGAATCATTTTCTTTTAAAATAAATTCAAGTTTGAAGACAAAACTTCATTTTTCTTCAAAACAACATCAAAATCATTTTTATTTTTCAAAATTTTGTTTTCTTTTAAAACAAGGTCGAGTTGAGCTTTCAAGGAATCTCTTTCACTTGAAATCTTAACCCTCTCTTGTAAAATCATATTAAGTTTTGAAAACAAGCTTTTATTTTTTCTTTTTAAATCAAAACTCTTGCTTTTCAAAAGTTTGTATTTTGAAAGCAAGTTTTCACAAAACAAGGGTAGTCTTCATTTAAAACAGGGGCATCTATGGCATTGTTATCACATGAAGAACTAGAACTATCATCTAAATGAGTATCCGAATATACCTCAAGGAGTCAATCCCTTGGACCATGAAGCAAGCTTGGTCGGACTCATCTCCATAGATTCCTTCTCCAAAATATGTGTCGTTTGTTCTTTAAGAGAAGTCAATGTGTTCCACACTGCTAAAGCGGAATCACAATAAGAAATCAAAGAAAAATGTTCTTTATTTAGTGTATACCTAAGTGCCTCTAAGGCTAGTGTGTTAACCTCAATGTACTTGTCATTACCAAGATAGGATTTCTTAGTAGTGGCAAGATAAACATGCAAACTTAGGATTTTAAATATGCACTTATCTTAAACTTTCACAAATTAATGTTAGATGCATCATAAGCGGGTGGAGCAAGATAATCCATGAATGTATATAAATATGTATGCAAAGCAAATCTAGATTAGATTAAAAATCCAAAGATCACACTCCTAGGTGGTTAAACTGAATATCAGGAGCGTAGGCTCTGATACCAATTGAAAGTACACTTAGAGGGGGTGAATAGGTGTAGTGCTAATGTAATGCCAAATGATGCGGATTAAAACTTAATAGCTAACACACTATATGTAACAAGAGTGAGCCCCAAATTTCCCATAAAGAGCTCTGGAACTACTCCTCTAAATTTCTCTAGACTAAGAGTTAAGGTGCTTTAAAAGCTCTCTTGGTTGAACGCAAGTGTGGGCACACAAACAATATCTAGCATGTATATAAATGAGCAATAAAGACAATGCAAGATATAAAGAGAGAGTTGAGAGATAGAAAATCAAACGCAAACACGAGGATATGTTTCGAGGTTCAAGCCACTGCTCTACGTTCCCGCCTTCATACAGAAGGATTTCAACTACCCACTATAGGATCTTTCACACAGGGACCTTCACTGAGGAATTACAACTCAACACTTAGAGTACACAACTCCTCTCTCAACACAAACCTCTATACAAGAGGTGGGTACTAAGCCAAAGTAAAGAAAAAGATACAACCTTGGTGATCCAATGATCACAAACAACACTAGGTGATCTTGAAAGATCACAAACTATTTTTCTCACAATACAAAAATCCTAAAGATATGTGAGAAATCAAAGTGTTTGGAAATAAAACAATAAAGAAAATACTTGAGAAAACTTCTTGATAGATATATAAAATGAGGAACAAAATAGATTTCCCAAAGACTTGATTTTCTTTGATTTTCCAAAACTTTGAAAACAAATAAAAGATAAAAAATTTTGGCTCAAAACTTCTTTTTAAAACTTGCTGAAAACTCTAGATAAGTGGAAAAATTTAGCTCTTAGAAATCTTAGTGAAAACTAGCCTCAAAGGACCACATTTATAGGGCCTGAAAATATAGCCGTTGGGGTACAGAACAGGTCAAAAATGACCTGTCGGTCAACCGTCCGGTCGACCGCCAACGATTAAATTTCTGACTGTTAGGGTTGTCGGTCAATCGGTCGATCGACTGCCCCAAGGCACAGTGAGAACTTTCTCACTGTCGGTCGTCCGTCCGGTCTACCGAGGCCAAAACCAGAGAGCTCTCTCTCTGGGTTGGTCGACCAGGGTCATGTCCAGAGAGCAAACTCTCTGGATCGGTCGACCGCATGGTCGACCGGCCCAATGGCCAGAGCCTTGTGCATGTTTTGTACACATTGGTCGACCGCTCGGTCGACCGTTCGGTCGACCGCCAGCAGGCTCAGGACAGGGTTATAGGATTGAAAAAGTCAGCTCTTGATTTCCTATAAAATCTTATAAAATCACATAAAATTCACAAAAATAAGTTCTTAAAATATTTGAAGTACAAATATGTGTGACCAAAATTCAACATATATTACAAACTATTTGATCTATTATCAAGGCATGGAAATAAAACTTTAAACCGAAAACCGTATTTTTCATAAACTAAACTTTGAAATGAAAATATGTTTTCTCTAAAACTTATATAAATACAAAATATGATATTGAAACATATTGTGTATGGATAGAATCCAATACATATATAAATGATATATCTATGTTTTTGACATTAAATTCAAAACTAAGTTTTGTTTAAAACAAAACTTAAAGCTATGAACTAGAATCATCAAAATGAGTTTTTAAGCATTATGAACCAAACAATGTATATAAATCCAATATACATAAAACCATATAAACTTCTTTTAATTCTATCTATTCATGAAAACTAAAGATATGTTCTTGAAAATTCAAAACGGTTAAACTGAAACTAATAAACTTATATGTGTGTGTGTATACTTGAGCATATCAAGACTGGTCTATTCTTACACAAGATCTAAACAAAAACGAAAATAAACATTGATACAAGTCTTCTCTTCAATCTTCATCTCAAGATGACTCGATCCAAACATGATCGATAGAGCTTGACTCCATCTGAGTGCTAGATGCGATCTTGACACGCTAGCTCTTGAATCAACATATGTTAGGTCCAAAACTGGCTTTGAATCTTTTGTTGAAGCTAATCACCTACTAAGATTTTGATCAATTTCTGAAGCTTATTAAACACAAGATCATTAGCAAACTAACCTTCATAAGTTAGTCATCATCAAAACTAAGGTGAAAGGCCTCTAGGCCAACAAAGATGGCTTCTAAAAGCTTTGGATTTGAATTGATCCCCTTTCTTTTGAACTTTTAGATTTATTTGGATAAATCTGTTAATCTCTCTCTTTTCTTCCTTAATTATCCTGAACGCCACTAGACATGAAAATACATCAAATAGTAAAGTTTATTATAAAATAAATGTAGAAATGTGACACATGTGATATTAAATATACAATGTATGTGTACGATAACACCCCCACACTTATGTTTTGCTCGTCCTCGAGCAAAAGTAATAAAATGAAACAAACCTATCCTAACTCACTTTCATAGGAATTATGATTGCACTTAGCATGTGCAACAAGCCGTAAAACCTCTAGGTTACCACAAGAGGATGAGTTTTGTCTCGTGAGGGATTTCAGTAGATTACACCCACAAAATCCATAAAGAAAGAAAAATAAGGTGTTAGCATTTTGAAAATGCAATTTTGAAAGAGAGAAAATATTTGAAGTATATTTGGAAGGATTAAGCAATCTATAAGTCATAGGAATACAAACTATTCATTCCTAAACTTAATCTCTATTCAAAAACTTGTTATCAATCAAAGTAAGAAGTCAAATTGTATTCTCATCTAGTCTATTATTTTACCCTAAGTTATATGCACCTTTATGACAGTGAAATTTTTGGTCGGAGATTCTTTAACTCTAACTCTTATGCCTCATTTTTTTGTAGTATTATTTATTTGGTCTATTAGGTTTCAAATCTGCCCATGTAACGAGCCGTTAGTCGGTGACTCCCAAACCGAATGGTCTTAAAGCACTGATTAGTCTATAATTTTGCATTATTATATCGCATTTTCCTACCGATTTATGAATAAAATGTCGGTCTAAACCGTGTTTTGGTCTCTCTTGCAGGTTAATCAAGAGTTTAAGGGTAAAGGAGTAATAAGAGCTTAATTAACCCCATTTTTGAGTAATTAATTCCAAATTTCTTGGAGGCCAAGTAAGGGAACATCTAGAAGATGCATTGAACCTAGACCTTTGCGCACGTTAGACGAATATTCGGGCGAAATACCAGAATTGGGATATACCAGGAAGGTTCTCGAAGCGACGGGGACACGCTCGCCAAAACCAGGGACTTATGTCCCTGGTATTGCCGCGGATCTGCGGTAATTGCCGTGTTTTCACGGCAATTGGGTGGAGCCACGCGTCGATCTTCGATACGTGGCCCCGTCTCGTCTTCTAGAAGCCTTTTTTACCTATATAGACCCCTACAGAGGCCCTAAACGAAGCAGTTTTGAATTTTAGGCTAGGTTTTCTATCTTTAGTGTAGGTTAGAGTAGGTGTTCTTCCTTTCTTTTCTTTTGTATTTTTATTTCGTTTTTAGATCTTGTAGAAGGGCTGACAGATTCTGAGAGAGATAGAGAGGGATTGATGTAATAGATGGTGACAATCTATGTTAAGGTGGCTCTTTTCTTCTCCAATGTAATCTTCTCCATCTTCTACATGATGCTTGGCTAACTTTTTTCCTTATGGCAATCTAACTACTAATCACTAACCATCTAACCACTTATTTGATAATCCACATGAATCTTATAGCCTCTACAAGGCCTTGCTCTTGAAAGAGCCATTGATGGCTCATGATGATGGATTCTAACATTCTAACAATTCTAACATCTTGCCCACTACCTTGCTAACTTGCAATGTCTTCTTTATTTCATGCTCACCTCTAACTGATTTTGATGATTTAACAATGCTTGTAACTTGTTGTGTGATATGGGTCTGTAGTTTGAATATAGAAGAACAATCTTATGAGCCATGCTCTGTATCGTCTCTTGAAGCCAAGGATTAGTGATGGCCAAGGATCCATGTGAGGTAACTATCACTAAGATGTTAGAATGGTTAGTAGAGCAATTAGTAGTTAGTAGTCATGAGTTTTCTTTCATAGTTTTCTTCTCACTTTTTACTTTGCTTTAAAAATCATTTCCAAAATCTTTTATCATTTTTCTATCATTATTTTCACCATCTTCTTAGTTCACCTTAGCTTCATCTTCTTTTCTATTTGTTTTTCAAACCACTTCTCTTTGGTTTTCACATCACCATTTTACTGCCTTCTCCACTATCACTTCTGAATTTCTTTTCTTTTCTTTTCTTTTTCTAATTCTTTAACAAAGAAGACTTGTTAACATACGACGTGAATAAGAACTGTTAATGCTTATATCACCTCCCATCCTTGTGGATTCGACCTGTTGAGCCAATGCTATAACGGAAGTATCGAGGGAACAGTAGCACATACGAGCTTTTTATTGATTTCATAAAACACACATTTTAAAGTGCTCGTTCCGACACGATCAAATTTTTGACGTCGTTGTCGGGGATGGGAATGGTTTTGATTTCACATTTTTGTTAACATTTTCTTCTCTGTTTTGGCATGCAGGACAATCTTTACAGGTGCTTAACATTGTAGAATAAATACTAGCTTTGCATCTTCCTGTTCTAGAAAGCAGTGACCCAGCTTCTAAAGAACAACCGCGCAAACGCGACTTTTGCCGTGGAAACGTGGTGTTTTTGTGATCATTGTGTATCTTGTTGTGCTGGGATGTATATATTGTAATAGCTAGTGGATTTGTGCTGCTATTTTTCTGCTTTGATTGCCTACACACTGCAATAAATTAAAGAACTAAAATACGGTATTTGGACGCTTTTAAAACGGTTTAGACATTTGCATTTAGGCACGTGTCAATTCAATTTCAATATACTGTATTTTGTTTTATTGTTGTGATCTGAATTGAGGTGTACATATGGCATTGCATATAGCATAGAACAAACACGTGGGTGATTTACTCGCTTTGTATTATATTCTTTTCTATATTGCATACTTGCACGAATTGACTTAAGGGAAAAACCCATACAAGATAAGGTGGGGATTTCATTACCCTTCCTTAGCCCAAAAATCACCTCCCCACTCACACAGCCCAAGCCCTAATAAAAAATGATAGACATTGGCCCCTAGGGACATCACGGACTCATTAAGAGATTGACCGAGGGTGGAACTTGTTTTGAATCTTACTCTTGTAAAATCGGTGTCTAAGGTTGGGAATTAAGAGGTTACGCCTCAAAGATACCGTGGTTTGGCGTAATTAAGGTCCGTTGCTTACGCACGGATTCCTCCCACCGTATTTTGCCCCTACCTGACCGATTAGCTTATGGTCGGATTCAAGCAACAAGCTCCCCCGGGTAATCGACCAGATAGGAGTCGTCTAGGTCTAGGTCAACCCTAGTATAGGTTTGGTTTTTATTTTTGTTTCTTTTTGTTTGTTTGTCTGTTTTTTCTTTCTTGTTTGTGATTGTTTGTGATATGGAATTCAATAACAACAATTCTTTCAATCATAACATGAATCCATATTTCACATCAATACCATTTGTTTCGGATAATTCCAACCCGGTTTTTAACAATATGAACCAACCAAATACACCGGGTTGGACTTATCTAAATCAATACAACCCATACCCCCATTCTTATGACTATAATTTTCAAAATAATTTTCACTCGTCACAGAGTCAATAGGGATTCACCTCCCCCGAGTCCAATTTTCACCACCTTGTCCACAATTTTCACAATCTCCATTCCCCAATTTTGCTTCCTTACTCCTTTTCCTGGATCACCCATTGAAGAAAAATCTGAGTTAGAAAAGAGTATAGAAGCTGTACAACCCATGCTTGAGTCCCAACAAAAGAAGCTCAACTCTCCAATTTCACAATATTTTCATGATTCATCCTCAGTTTCACCTATTCAGCATGACCAACCGTCTACCCTGAAAATGAGTATGGAGTGCTTTCGTGAGTCTGAGCTTCAATCCCAAAATATATTGGACTCACAATCTTCACTATCTTTCCAAAACCAAGATTGTTATACTCCATTTCTGGAACATCCACTTGAAGAAAAATCACATCTAGAAAAGAGTATAGAAATCTTGTAGGAGTCCGCGTTACAATTTAAAAATCTTCTTCTCGGTCTATCGATAGGTTGAAAACACAATTGAGTCAATTGGTCAACATTTATAAGAATGAAGAAACTCTCTCTTATCAACATTTGACCTATCCAAATATCTCTAACTCTATCAACTTGACTCATGACTCTTGTTGTTTTGGAAACCAAGATTCCTACACTTCCATTCTAGAGCATCCACTTGAAGACATATCACATCTAGAAAAGAGTATAAAAATCTTGCAGGAGTCCGCGTTATAATTTCAAAAATCTTCTGTCCAGTCTATCAATAGGTTAGAAACAACAATTGAGTCAATTGGTTGGCATTTATAGGAATGAGGAAACTCTATCTTATCAACCTTTGATCAATTCAGATATCACTAACTCTATTGATCTGACCCAGGACTCCTGTCATTTTGGAAACCAAGATTCAATTTCAACATACCCATCTGAACTTGACCATACTTCAAATGTTGAAAATCCCATTGACATTTGGCAAGTTATCCTTTTCCTGAGATTGAACTTGCACATGAATATGATCATGAACCTCAACTTGATAATTCAATTTCACTTCCTGATTCAATAATGACTGAGGTATTTTTACCTGATTTCAGGCCTTTTTCCGAGTCAGTATTGGATCCTATGCCTATCCATCGTGAAATTGAATCACTAATCATTTATAATCATCATATTAAACTTGACCAATTTCATACTTATGAAAGTCCCATTGACAAATTGGCAAGTTCTCATTTTTATGAAATTGAACTTAGACAAGAATGTGACTTCGATCCTCAAATTTGTGATCCAGTTCAAATTTCTGAATCAGTATTGACTCATTACCCAATTTGAGCAACATTGTAGAGTCAATTTTGATTTCCATACCTGTCATTCTTGAACTTGAATCACTAATCTTGGAAAGTCACATTTCATTGTGGGGAAATGAATATGGAATAGGATTTCAATTTCTTGATTTGGATCCAATTCCTGAACCAACATTGACTCCTGAACCTTTACTTGACTTAAGTCACTTCCCTGAGTCAGTATTAGTTCATGTACTTCCTGAGTCCAAATCAATCATTTCATCTTTTCATAATCCAGTTTGGGACAAAGGTGTTGAAAATAGTGACTCTGAAATTATTTTGAAAATTTGAAAATTATATGAGGTAAAATTCATAATAAAAATCATAAATATATACATCATAATAATGGGTTGTATTATAGAGGGCTTTGGTGGGTTCCTCCAAACTCCACGAAAATTGGATTGGGTTCGTGGACCAATCAGACCACCACCGGAACCACCACCTTGAGGTGATTTTTTCTTCCCTCTCTATTTGTTTCATGCATACATACATCACGATGCATTGAGGACAATGCATGAGATAAGTGTGGGGGAGGGTTTACTAACATAGAATTTTTAGATTTTGTTTCTTTTACACTTCTTTTCGGATATTCTTAGAATCTTCCCTTTTGTATAGGATTTTTCTCTTTCTTTAAAAACTTTTTGAAATAAGAGATAAAATTTTGATCTATTTTTAAGAAAATTAAGATGATCTTAGAAATTAAGGAAGCCTTAAATTATGGCATCTTAAACCCAGTCGAAATAATGGATCTTGTTTAAAATTATAGGATAAGTAAGATAAATTAGAGAGAAAATTTTATCTTGAATTTTGTGCCTTAGATAGTATGCACTTCACACTTACACAATTTTGGGATGGAAACAAAGACCTAAAATGTCATAAAGTTAATAAAAAGAAAAAATATATATGATATACATGAAAGAAGAAAAAATCACTTATTAAGCTGGATAATTATGCCTCAAGAAGCATGATTATTCACGCCTAAAGGTGGTAATAAAGAACAAATAATCCCTCTTAGTTTTATGGCATTGTTTACTCGAGTCCTTAAACTCTAGGGATATTTTCTCATCTGGTGCCCTAGGACCGTCTGGTTTGGGAGTCACCGGTTAAAGGCTCGCTACATGGGTGAACTAGAAAGCCTAAGGAAACTAAGGAAGAAAAAAAAGAAGAAAAAAAAAAGAAAATATATATATAAAAATGGCTTGATGGTTGGAGTTGAAATCCCAGAAATCTTCACTATCACAAAGTGCATATTATCTAGGTTTTATGAAGGATAAAATATTCAATCCAATTTTGAATTCTTACCTTAATTGAAGACAAGATCTTGCATATAGACTAAGTTTAAGAAGAATGATTTTTGGTGGACTTATGACCTTAGATCGCTTATATTTTTGCAAAAATATTTTGAAAACTTGTCTCTCTTTCAAAATGTGTTTTCAAAATACTAACATTTATCTTCTTTCTTTATGGATTTTGTGGGTGCAATCCATTGAAAACTCTCAGGAGACAAAACTCCTCCTCTAGGGGTAACCTAGAAGTTTAACGACTTGTTGCACACGCTCAGTGCAATCGCGTCACCTGCGAAAGTGGTGTAATAACATTTGTAGTATAGTTTTTCTTTTCTTGTTTTGCTCGGGACAAGTAAAAGATAAGTATGGGGGTGTGATTAGTCTACAATTCTGCATTATTATATCGCATTTTCCTACCGATTTATGAATAAAATGTCGGTTTAAACCGTGTTTTGGTCTCTCTTGCAGGTTAATCAAAAGTTTAAGGGTAAAAAGTAATAAGAGCTTAATTAACCCCATTTTTGGGTAATTAATTCTGAATTTCTTGGAGGCCAAGCAAGGACACATCTAGAAGATGCATTGAACCTAGACTTTTGCGCACGTCAGACGAATATTCGGGCAAAAATACCAGAATTGGGATATACCAGGAAGGTCCTCGAAGCGACGAGGACACGCTCGCCAAAACCAGGGACTTATGTCCCTAGTATTACCGCAGATCCGCGGCAATTGGATGGAGCCATGCGTCGATCTTCGACGCGTGGCCCCATCTCGTCTTCTAGAAGCCTTTTTCGCCTTATAAACCCCTGCAGAGGCCCTAAACGAACCAGTTTTGGATTTTAGGCTAGGTTTTCTATCTTTAGTGTAGGTTAGAGTAGGTGTTCTTCCTTTCTTTTCTTTTGTATTTTTATTTCGTTTTTAGATCTTGTAGTAGGGCTGAGAGATTCAGAGAGAGATAGAGAGGGATTGATGTAATAGATGGTGACAATCTATATAAAGGTGCCTCCTTTTTCTCCAATGTAATCTTCTCCATCTCTACATGATGTTGGCTAACTTTTCTCCTCATGGCAATCTAACTACTAACCACTAACCATCTAACCACTTATTTGATAATCTACATGAATCTTATAGCCTCTACAAGGTCTTACTCTTGCAAGAGCCATTGATGGCTCATGATGATGGATTCTAACATTCTAACATTTCTAACATCTAACCTACTAACTTGCTAACTTACAACGTCTTCTTTATTTCATGCTCACCTCTAACTGGTTTTGATGATTTAACAGTAGCTTGCAACTTGTTGTGTAGTATGGATGTGCAGTTTGAATGTAGAAGAATAATCTTATGAGCCATGCTCTGTATCGTCTCTTAAAGCTAAGGATTAGTGATGGCTAAGGATCCATGTGAGGTAACTATCACTAAGAGGTTAGCATGGTTAGTGGAGCAATTAGTAGTTAGTAGCCATGAGTTTTCTTTCATAGTTTTCTTCTCGCTTTTTACTTTGCTTTAAAAATCATTTCCAAAATCTTTTATCATTCTTTCTATCATTGTTTTCACCATCTTCTTAGTTCACCTTAGTTTCATCTTCTTTTCTATTTGTTTTCCAAACCACTTCTCTTTGGTTTTCACATCGTTGTTTTACCGTCTTCTCCACCTATCACTTCTGAATTTCTTTTCTTTTCTTTTTCTAATTCTTTAACAAAGAAGACTTGTTAACATACAACGTGAATAAGAACTGTTAATGCTTCTATCGCCTCCCGTCCCTGTGGATTCGACCCGTTGAGCCAATGCTATAACGGAAGTATCGAGGGAACAGTAGAACATACGAGCTTTTTATTGATTTCATAAAACACACATTTTAAAGTGCTCGTTCCGACACGATCAGGCACCGGGTGAGGAAACACCCCAAAGACTTAAGGACTCGAGCAATAAAGCCACAAAATTAAGAGTTTTATTTATAAGATGGATCGCTTTTAGGTATGAATACTTATGCTTTATGAGGTACAAATACCTAGCTTAATTAGAGGATTTTTGATATATATATTTTTTCTCTTTTTTTATAAGGGATAAGAATCTTTATTTTTGAACCCTAAATGTGTAAGTGTATAAAGTATGCATATTTCATCAAGGTAAAAATCAAAACTAAATTATTTTTCTAAGTTTTCTTCTTAGCCCTAAAAATCAAACAAATAATCTTATTTTGACCAAGTATAAAAAATCATAATTATGATTCTCCTACTTCTTAAAATTAACTTAATTTCTTACAAAAAATAGGTCAAAATATTGTTTCTCTTTTCAAAAAGTTTTTAATAGCAAAGAAAATGTTGATTTTTTTAAATAAAAAGAAAACCTATGTTATGTTAGAAACCCCCCCTCCCCCCCCCCCACACACCACACCTATCTTATGCATTGTCCTAAATGTATGAACGAATGCATAAATGCATGAAAAAGAAGAAAGGAAGGGAAAATGTTACCTCAAGGTGGTGGTTCGGTGGTTGTCGGATTAGGCCAAGCGTTGCTTCCGAATCAAGATAATGTGGTGGTTCACCGAACCCATCTTTATTGACCTCTTTTCTATTTATATATATTTACAATCCCCAATATGAATAGGATCATGCAAGATCCTATAATAAAAATTATTCTCTTTACATGACCAATCTTGAAAAATCTTCTCTGAGTAATTATGGTCAATACCTATGTCCAACAAAAAAATGTGATTTGGTGGAATGGTTAACTTGGGTTCAAGAGTGATTAGTTCGGGAACCATTACTAACTCAGAAAATTCAACATTTGTTCGAGAGTCGATTTTGATTCAAGAGTTGAGTCCAAATCAAAAAACTTAATTTCACATTCTTTTTCCATCAATAAATGTGACTATCCAAAAGACGTGGTTCAATTTCAAAATCTATGGATACATGAATCAATATTGGCTCAAAAATAGTCAAACTTGGTTAAGGATACCAGAGTAAACATAGATACAAAAACTGGAATTGAATTACAAATTTGTGGGTCGGGGTCAAATTCATGTTCAAGTTCAATTTTATTGAAATGAAAACTTGTCAATTTGTCAATGGGTTGATATTGGTCAAGTTCAAGGTTTAGTGGTGAAATTAAATCTTCGTTAAAGTCTTCAACATACCATGATTCTTGATTTTCATCGATATGGCTAGAAGTGTTGGGAATAGTCAAAGATTGGGTATGGAGAATTTTCTCATTTCTATGCATGCTTTCTAATCGACTAAATCTTGCTTCTATCATATCGAAAGGATCGCTTTGGAATTGATCTTCATCAATATAGTTAGAAGTGTCAGGAATAGTCAAAGATTGGGTAGGGAGAGTTTTCTCATTCCTACGCATGTTTTCTAATCGTCTAAGTCTTGCTTCTATCATATCGAAAGGATCGCTTTGAAATTTAATCATGGATTCTATACTCTTTTCTAAGTCGATATGTTCTTCTTGTTATGGTGTGACTTGAAAAATAGAGTAAGGATCTTGAACTTAGTTAAGTCCGTCGAGATTTGGAGTTATCTTGTGGACTCAAGAAAAATTTCGAAACTCTTTTCTAAAGAAGATTTCTTTTCTATAGGTTGATCTTGATATTAAGTATACAAAGATGAATGTTGGTCAGGTTGTTGATAGTATGACTCGGGGTAGTTGTATCCCCACTGACTCGGTAAAGAGTGGTGATGATCATCCCAATCTTGTTCATAATACTGGGGTTGAGGCATATACTGATTCAGATAAGACCAATCCAGCATACTTGGTTGGTTAAAGTTATGAAATACCGGGTTTGTAATATCCAAATTAAAAGAGGTCGTTGTGAAGTACGGATCACTATATGCATTGAAATAATTGTAATTATAAACCATATCACAAAAATGTCAAAAATAAAATAAAAAACAGACAAATAAACAAAGAAAAAACTAGCCTAAGTTAAGGTAGACCTTAGACCTAGACGACTCCTAACTGGTTAGACTGTCCACAGGGGTTATATTGTAAAATCTGATCACAAGTTAATTATCTAGGTAGGGTGAGACCAGTGGGAGGTATCCGTGCCTAAGCAACGGGCCTAATTATGCCAAACCACTATTCTTCAAGGTTTCGCCTCTCAATCCCCAATCTTTGACACTGATTTGGAAAAGTTAAATTCTAATCAACTTCTCCCTTAGATCAGTCTTCTATTGAGTCTAAGATGTCTATAGGGCCAACGTCTACTCAATTTTAAGTTAAGCTGGGTTAGTGAGTGAGGAGATAATTTTTTGAGCTAAAAAAGGGTAATGACTTTCCCACCTTATCTTATTTAGAGAACAAACTCTTAATTCGTTTTAGTGTGCGTGTGCAAGTATATAGCAAAAATAACACCCCCCTAGTAATATCATACAAGTGTGTTCTTAAGCTAATACAAACGTACCTTGGCTCCAGCACTCAGTAATTTAAATGTAACGAATTAAAAATGCCTAGAATGCAATGTCTAAACATTTTTTAGCATTAACAAATAACCATATTACTGTTAAGGTTAGAACAACGTGCAGAAAATGTTAAACAAGAAAACTATCAACTGAAATAGCTAAATCTTTGAATTTCAAGTAACTTGCAAGAAACTATAGGTAATTCACCATAGTTGTGGGCTCTGATGCGCTGCCTTCTTGGATAGAGGCACAGAGTAGCGATATGTCCACTGCAGCTCCTAGTTTTCAAATATTAGCCACTGCACAGCAAAAAACAGAGATGAAAAAGTTAAACCATTTAAAGCAAATCAAAAAGAAGAAAATTTATTGTCTCTCCCTGGCAACAACGCCAAAATTTGATTAGCCAAACATGTACAATAAAAATACAGAGTTTAGGAACAGTGCTAGGTCCTCAATACTACCGTGTAGCCAAGGACTAATGGATCGTGATCCACAGGGAGGGACAACAATGGAAACGTTGTGTAAGTCTTCTTCCTCAGTTACTACACCGGTTAAAGATCTTTATTTTAAAAAAAAAGAAAAGAAAAGATTAAATTAAATTAGAAGAAAGTGGAAGGTAGAAGAAGAAGATGGTGTTGGTGTTTTGATTACTAAGTTAAAAAGACAGAAAATAAATAAGAGAAGAAAGAACATACCTTGGAGTAATTAAAGAAAAGCAAGCGATCAATTAAGTTGATTAATGATGAAGAGAAGTGGATAGTTTCATTGGCTGTCACTCTCAATATAACTATCTTTAAAGAAGATTACATCTATTATCACTCTATATATAATTCTTCCTCTCTTTTCTATCATGAAACTCTCCCTAATCCAAGTTATGAAGAAGGCATGATTAAAAAGAAGCATAAAGAAGCAGATGAAAGTAAATAAAGCACTTAAAGCAAGTAAAAATAAAAAGAGATAAATTGAAAAGAACAAAATAACCTTTATTGAGCGGTCACCATCAATTACAAGCACTATGTCTTCTCTTTATAATTCTCTCTCAAATTGAAAACTACAATGAACATTTAAAAAAAATCCTAACCCTAAAACTCTCTCCAGAGTTCTTCTGTGAAGTCCTCCCCTCCGGAGTTGTATACTCTCTGCCTTCGGGTATGCAGGTATTTATAGGAGAATTAGGACGAGCATAGACGTATAAAGATAGGGGAAGCTGGCACTCCCTAAGATTCAAACAAAATACCATGAAAATGCCACTTTTGCCGCATTTTTGTCACATTATCCTGGTCGTAGGGGAGCCTGTCATCCGTTGATTCATCCTCTATCATTTTTCTTCTTAATTTTAAATATCTGCTCTGGATTTGACGACCTATCTCTTTATCCTCAGCGACACCGGTAGGATCTTCAAACAATCTATTTTCTCTTGAAATTTGATGATATTATCTTATCTGATATATCCAGTTTTCAGATAAGATAGTTTCTAGAACCTTTGGATTTGAATCGATCCCTTTTCTTTTGGAACTTTTAGATTTAATTGGATAAATTTGTCAATCTCACTCTCTTTTCTTCATTAATTACCCTGCACGCCACAAGACATGAAAATAAATTAAATAGCAAAGTTTTATTATAAAATAAATACAGAATTGTGATACATGTGATATTAAATATGCAATATATGTGTACGATCAACTTGCAACATAAAATTTTTACTTGTTCGATTAAGATTTGGATTGTAAAGCCTATTTGCAAACCAAACAGTTAATTTTGTGATCTACTGGCAGACTAACTTACACTTATATATTCATTTTGCAATTTTGCGACCCTAGCTGCAGACCTACTTGCAAAACCCACTTGTAGACCCAATTGCAATATTTTTATTAATAAATTATTTTTTTAATTATTACATTAATTTTTTTATTAGATTAATTTTTTTATTATGCGATTATTCTTTTATTATTAGATTAATCTTTTTTATTAGATTAATCTTTTTAATTATTAGATTAATTTTTTTATTATTAAATTAATAACTGCGATCATGATCGCAGTCCTCACCAAAATGTCATGTTTCTAAGTCTTTATAAGATTGCGACCATAGTCGCAATCCTCACAAAAATATCTTATTTTTTGGTTTTTATAAGACTATGATCATGATCGCAATCCTCATTATTAGGACATGTTTCTAAGTCTTTATAGACTGTGATCATGATCACAATTCTCACAAAAATACCTTATTTTTTAGTCTTTACTAACACTGCGATCATGATCGCAATCCTCACAAAACACAATTTTTCAGCCTATTTGGGACTGCGACAATGATCGCTATCCTTACAAAATACTTTAATTTTCAATTAGTAAAAGGACTATGACTGTTCACAATCCTCACATAGGACTGTGATCATGAATCATGGTCATCATATCAGATTGCCATCATCAGCAGACCCCCGTTCACTGGCATCGAATGATCTCCAATTTTTTAGATCAAAGTATCGCATTGATCACAAACTTAAACAAAACTCATCGCGAGCAAGAATAAATGAGATCTGCAAAAGATCGATCCTAAAAAATTGGTCTAGGGGCTTCCCTCCCCTTCCAACCCTCATGGCAACCTGACCGCGCAGCTTGACCCGCAAATTACTTCGGGTCGGGGTCAAGGTTGAGGGAAGAGCATTGTTGGGGGGCGATGATGAAGGGTAAAAGAGAGAATGAAAATATATAAAGTAGTGGTCGGGGGAAACAATTTATGCTGATGTGGATGAGACTGTAGTGAATAAAATTATGAAGTTTAATTTTTTTTCTAGAAGAAAAGTAGGTGGTTGTAGCGTATTTTTCCTTAATCTTTCTTACTTACCTATTAATTAAGTAAAAGTTCTGTTTTGAATTTAATTATTTGAAATGTTTACTTATATCATGTTTAGAAATCTTGCAAGGTCAAACCAAACAAAGAAATTAACTTTTCATTGTACTTTATAGTTGTACTGATTATTTATCATTAATGTATATTTTTAGTCATATTTTCATACTTATTTTTTATAAAATATTACTATTTAATTTATTTATTATTTAGTACTGTGCAGGCCTCCACAATCTAAGAGAAAGTCCAAAAGAAGCCCAAAAGCCCACAATTATCATGAAAATAAAGATTAATTGGGAAGATAAAGGAGGCTTCTATTATATCCCATTTAATTTTGGATTTTAAATTAATTTAATTTAAAACCTAGAGGAGGAAAAAGATGGAACAAGATAAATCCTCATCCCAATTGAAGATATAGTGGACTTCTATTCAAATTCCGGTTGCTTGCGCCACAAGTCAAAGATAAAGGGGAGAAATTTGAATTTAACTCGGATTTGGAGATAACTTGTCTCCAAGTTATCTAGAAGATCGAAATATTTCAAAATTCGGGGATCAAATGAAAATTCTGAGGATAGATCTCCACATGAATAGACAGGATGAAGCCACGTGCCAAAGCTCGTGCCGTAACCCTCTAAAAGTGTCGCGGCCTCTCCTTTTTGCCGCGGAAAAGCGGCTTTCTGGTGGAGTTAGGTGACGGTTTGGGAGAAGTATTCTACTGGGACTATACTTCTAAGATCTCCTATAAATACCCATGAAGAGTAACAGAGGAGAGGCATCTCAGAAGCTCAAGCTTAGAATTTTCTTTAGATCTATTTTCTTTTCAAATTTTATGTAATTTTCAAGTTTCTTTTACTTTGAAGAAGACTTGTAAGAAGGAGAAGCCATTGAAATTCAAAGTGACAGATCAATACAAGCTGCTTTTCTTCTTTTCATATCTCTTTTGTTATTTACTTGCTTTTTATTCTTTATTTTGCTTCTTTATTTCATGCAATCTTCTTATTAAAAAATCATACTTCGTTTCTCTTCCACCATGAATAACTAATCCACTTCTCATGACTTGCTAATATCACAACCATCAACCTATAGTATTGAATAGAAAACCTAGTTAAATTTCATGCATGCTTAAATCTTAGGTTTATCTTGAAGTCACATGATGATAATAATTAGGTCAACTACTTGCTAGTACTTTTTAACTATTTTTTTAATTTATGCTTGACATTGTCTGGATATTTTATGTTAAATTTTAATTAGTTCTATTTCAATTAGAACCTTATTATTTGTCTTATGAGTTTTACTTGAGTCCTAGTGTAATTATCATGTTTAATGTTTAGCATGAAGGTAATCTCTAGTTGTTATTATTTGTTTATGGTGGTAGATTATTATCAGGTTGTGGTCTTTCTCTACATTAATATTAAAATCAAACTAAGGTGTAAGAAAATAACAATACTGAAACGCTTATATCTAGGGGTGCCATCGGATCAGATACGGATCGGATATTTTCTTTATCAGATCCGTATCCGCACCCAACCTTCGAATACGGATAAGGATACTAGCGGATGTGAAAAAATGATATCCGTATCCGCTAAAATCGGATATCGAATATGGATCGGATATTAGCAGATCGATTCGGATACTAATCGGATTTGTAAAAATAGATACGGTTAAGGATAAACTAAATGGATATACTTATATTATTTTTTATCTCGTCTACAACAATATTAGATGTGATACATACTATGAATATTATTGTGTACAGATCAATACTTCCACCGTATCCATTGTCATTCGGCTTCTATAGTAATGGATTACACGACCTCCAATAGGGTGAGCAGAGTTCAGTTAAAACCGAAAAAACCGCTCAAAAACTGAAACCGATCCGAACCGAACCGTATAAATTCAGTCGGTTTCAGTATCGGGTTCCGAAACCCGAACCGAACCGCATTAACCGAACCAAATTAACCCAGCACAGTTTTGCGCCAATACAAGCAACATTCATGGTTTTACAATGGTGTTGATGTATGTCATGTCATACATGTTTGTGTTTATGTCATGAGTACACAACCCTAACTTTTCAATATCATTAAAATGCTTGAATTAGTGAAATATTTCAAGCAATAAATTCATGAGATGTTCACATTTTTGTGTAACATTAAGGTTATTATTTACATATCGCTTATATTTTTTTGAAATGTTCTGTTATATGCAGTAGAGTATTATGTATCTCTTTTAAATATCTAATGTAGATATATTTTAAAGCTTTTCTTAAATCAATTTTGAACTTTTATGTTCGTCTAAGTTTTGGAAGCTAGTTTATTTTTTAAACCAGTGTTCGCATGAGAAAAATATTGATCACGGGAAAAAGATTCATAATCAAGTTAGACTTGACGAGAAGGTGCGAAAGTTGAGATGGGAAGTTCGACGGCGAGGTGATCCCCCGAATAAACCGAACCGAACCGATCTGAGTCGTTCGGTTGGTTCGGTTCATGACCTTATTCGGTTCGGTTCGGTTTTGTCAAAATTGATAAAACCCGAACCGAACCGACCGAGGCTCACCCTAACCTCCAGTGCTAAATGCCGATTCAGATGCCACGATTGATGTCGAAATACTCAAAATATCTTAGCTACTTTTGCAAGAATCGAATACTTTTCACTGTTACTTTTTCACCAACTCAAAATATCAAAATCTAATGTCTTATTTCATTGAAGAATAGTCTCTTCCATACGGACATCATTATCAAAAATCCAACATTCGGATATCAGATCGGATACGAATAGGATATTGTTTTTATCATATCTGTATTCTCATCTAACTTTTGGATATGGATACGGATACGAATATTGATGGATGTGAAAAAATGATATCCGTATCCAGATTGGAGGCGGATTCGTATGCGGATATCCGCGGATTATCCGCATCCGGTGGCACCCCTACTTATATCGCATCTCTCCCTGAGATTTGACCGTATAGCCCTCGCTACACGGTTAAATTGTAAAGATTCAGAGTCAAAACTAATCACATACACTTTTCATATTCTCTATATTCTTTTTGGCAATCATGTACCAAACACTACAACACCAGGCTTGGCCTGAAAATCATATTAGTCAGGTCAGAATCAAATTAGGCCATTTGAGTGATCTAATTATTAATTGGATTGGATTAAGATCAAACTTTATTACAGATTAGTTATCAAGTCAATTCAGCTCCAGGAGAGTGTTAACATTGGATCCATTTCAGGAATCATGCAAAAATCATTTCTCTAGTTTATTGTATGATCCAAAACATGATTTTCTAGTGACTCTAGAGTTTTTATTGTCTTCTTTAGAATTCAGCTCACGACAAGCTATTTGACATTGTGTTCATATTGAGATGTGCCACTGCAAAAATATAGATGCATTGCAAGAAGTTTAGGTGTTATATGAAGATGAAAATATAGACAATATTAACAGTGTTACAGTGAGATGGTGGAGAAAACATAATAAAAACGCTTGAAGCTGCAACATCTCATCCAGGCCGAATAATTGTTGCATTTCCTATCCAGTTAAAGAATCTGAGATTCACATAATGCATGAGTTGGTCCCTTTGGTACAAGCATATAAGTTCCAGATTTTAGTTTTCTTGGCCTTTCATTAGTTATTAAGAAGAATAGTATTTTTTTCTTTCCCTATACATTGAATTAAGCCAATTATAGTACAATGAAGGAGCCCTCACCAAAGAAGTATGGATGAATTCTGCTAAGAAAGCTAAATTCAACACAAAAAAATTTATTTGCACTAAGGGCTCCTGAATAGAATATGATGGTGACAATGAGATGCGGAATCATACTCTATTTGATAATTGAACGGAAAAACATGCCTCATAATTTGGATTAGATGTCATCTCTTTTTTCTGTTCTTTTTCTGAAATGATTAGTTACCATCTTGAACATGTTTTTGTTCTTTTTCAGAAATAATTAGTCACCATCTTTAATGTACTTTTTCTATGTAGTTCTTTGTTTCTTTTCCTTTATAAGACCAAAAAAGAATAAATAATAACCTACCTAAATATATTTGGAATGTGATCTGAAGCACCAATACATGCATAGAAGATGATTTATCCAGACATTCTATATATTGCAAAGAAAACATGAAGCAGTGCTCCAACACCCAAAATATAGAACAATTCAAAAACAAACATACAAAGATATTCATGCCTCAGAATTATAACACCTCAAGTGATATAAATTATATAAAAGTGACCTCATAAAAAGATTTAAAAAAAATGTGTTCTACATGAAATGAGTTACCTTCTCACATTTGATAGCAATTTTCCCGCTTGGCAACGAAGATTTGATGTTGGAGGATTGAAGTTGATCCGCGTGACTACTCTAGAGGGTTGTTCACGTAAACCCTTCAACCATTCAGGCAAGCATTCATAGATTATTCAGTTCTCAGTTGCATAGAAACTCAAATTGCAATGAACAACTACTCACCATACGAGATTACGATACAAAAGCCCTTATCCAGTATATACACAAATATATATACAAACTATAGCTGTGGGATCAGACAGGGCTGCAGCTTATGCTAAAGCTAGCCCTCTCATAACACATATCTTAACACAAAAATTACACGTACATTAATTACATCAACAACAACAACTAGCATATAACTTAAGTAATGAACACAAAAGAGCCACCTGAAATCTCAAAACGACGTCTAGCCTGTTCCTCTGTTTGAACTCAATTCTGCTTCGCCGTCAAGGGGGTGGTGTGCAGTCCTCTCAGTTGGGGATCCGGGCACGTGGGGCACGAATCCTCGTCCCCCAAAGACGGGGTGCATGAAGGCATCTCCATCCTGTGCCAGTAGTGGTGGACAGTGTGAGTTGTCCTACTGATAAGCATGCGAAAACTTGGGGTGAGAGGGATAGTTTTCCTTGCGGCTTCAGCATCAGGTCCCTGCGCATCGCTGAGGAGTGGGAGGAAGACAGAACTGAGAGTTGGAGGCTCTGACATGCTGCTGAAATGGCCTGTGGTTGGCGGGTGTAGGTACCGGACTATGGGCTTGGTCATCAACCCAAACACCTGTTACAATGATGCGAATATGGGAAACGCAAATATTGAAGAAAACACACAGGATGGTGCAAAAGAATAGAGGAATACTGCAAAAGCATAGAGATATGTGAATTTCTCATGCATTGTTAGAATCTATAGCAAATGAAGAAGAAAATTTGGTGGCAAGAGGAATACTGTCAAGTAGTTTCTAGTTTGAAGTAACGAAAAATATGTGAATAATGTAATTAAGAAAAAAATAATGGTGGTGAAATTGCACATTTATAGATATGAGAAAATGGAGGAAAAAGATATCTTACCATTGTGCTAAAGAGAACAATTGTGAAGGTACTTGTGATCATTATCGCATTGCCACGCAATTCGGTGTGACCAGAACTGGTAAACTGCAGACAATTATTATAATCTCAATAATAAGTAAATTGACCACATAATTGGAAGAACATGAGAGGAAACATGACTCAAAGGAAACAACTATGTGAAAATGATAAAACCTTATACAACACTAGGTCTATAATTTGAGATATCTTAATACATATTAGTATTAGAAAACCATTAAATAAAGATTACAATCATATAAATTACTTAATCAATAACAATGTGATCCTTAGAATTTTCATGCGCTATTTGATTTTTATATATATTCAGAGTTCAATCTGAATATATTTTCTAGCAGACTTCATCCTCTGGTATAAAATATGTTGTCATTAAGAATCCAAGGCAAAACGGTTCCATCAACTATGAGAAGAATCTTCCGCTCTTTAAGGTGATCATAATAATTGTTTCAAAATAAAATAGTTACAAGAACTTTGACTGTAGTTGAACATGGAAAAGGTAGAAACACTATCTTCTACAACAAGGACACTGTAAAGGAAACGAAGAGGGGCCGTTTTTGAAACAAATAAGACTAGCAAACACAGATACAACATACTATAGGATGTTTTACTTTTTTGAAAATAGAAACATAGTATACTCTGTCACTCAGTAAAATCTTCATATACATGAAGTACTATAAAATGTTTTTTTCTGAAAATAATATGGACTAAAGAAAAATGGAAGGAAAAACAATATTAGTTACTGAAAGATATCGTGTATATATGCATACAACCTGATTGTAAGCAAGTGCAACTGATACTGCACCACGCATAAGACCTGCCCACCATATTATGACCTGTCAATCAGATATAGCATAACTAAATATCGATATGACTTAAAAGAATGCAATATAACTAAGATGCCAAACACCCACTTGCTGCTTAAAGGTGACTTTTTCAACATATGGCGACCTTTTAACTAAATTGGACAAGAAAGATAGTGGGAAAACAAATACAGCTCTTCCAACCAAAACCATGCCTAGCAGAATGAGCTCACAGCAATTGATGTTCCAGGACTGCATATCAGAGAGGAAAAGTTGTAAGCTACCAAAAATCCACAGATTGCGCACAAAAATTTAATTAATAATACTTAAATAATATATCTGATTTGAAAATATATAAAACAAAAAAAATTTGAAAATAAGGGTTCACCATTAAACCTAAACCATACAGATATTAATTAATGCAACGGAAAAGGATGTCACGCTAATAAACATGTTTCCGTTTATACCCCAAATTTTACTTATACTAAGTAATTTAATCTGGAGCTATTAGTGCAGCAGGTACTACAGATAGCAGATACGTATCTTTTGATAAACTTTTCCGCTCCCCATAGCCTCACTCATGTTGAGTGTAATAGCAGACATTTTGGTCATAAACATGCCTGAGAAGGTTATACCATCGATAACAGCCCTCTGTAGCATAAAGGTGACGTGGAGAAAGCTGGCAACTAAGGTTCTGGAAAAACTTTTCATAAGCATAACTATTTTCCATCTCAAGTAGAATGCTTTGCTTTAACCCTCATCATCATGCCTAAATGAAATGTTGTGTGTGTGTGTGTGTGTGTGTGTGTGTGTGTGTGTGTGAGAGAGAGAGAGAGAGAGAGAGAGAGAGAGAGAGAGAGAGAGAGCATTTCCCTTTTATACCTCTATCCCTCAATTCTCTTTCATCGTCTCAAATTATTTGCTAGTACAAACATAGTTTTTACCCAAGATAAACATAGCATAAAGCATAAAGGAAGGATGAAGGGTGTTGGAGTGTTGGTTGTCAGTAAACTTAACCGCCCAAAATCTTAAGTTGTTGGATTGTGGCCCTTGTGGGCTAGCAATGTCCACAAATATCAAAACAGTGGGGCGCCTGTAAGAAAAGAAATGTCGACCCCATTAACAAGTGCAGTGGCTCAGAGCAGCTTGGTTTGCCATCCTGGTGTGATTGTAACTTGGATCGTCCAAGTAGTTGCAGGATATTGTATTCATGTTTTTGGTGCCGGTTTAATTGAGTATTAAGCCAAGGTTGAGATTGTTGGAGGTGTCTTGCATCCAGTTCAAAGGGTGATTTGGTGATTCGGTAAAAGGATGAGGGCCCAATGTCACTTAGCAAGATCGATGATAGATGGTTAAGTGTGGACCAATGACTCCGTAGAGGGTCAACTTCACCTGATGGGTCATTGTAGGTTATTATGCCTATTAGCAAGTCCATCTTGGTTCACCTCCTTCTGTTTGGGCCTTGACCAAAATCATGATCAACCTCCATACTCTGGTAGTCTCACCAGAAACATATTTTGAGTCTCCTTTTCGTTCAGATCTATCAAGGCAACACTGTCCTTAAGATATCATAAAAACATTGTGACAGATACGCGGGCGAATCATAAGGAATTCAAACTGGGGTCAACGAAGCTGCATTTCGGTTGACAAGAGATTGTATGAGCTGAATAATAATCATCTAGAAATCAGATGAAAAACTAAACCTGTCTTTGGCAAGCTTCCACTTCTCGATATCCAAGGCATCCATGCCGACATAAAGAAAGATGAAAATCTCAGCAATAAATGAAAATGTAGCAAAAGCATGCCTGTAAATTTTAGCAGGTAAAATCATGTCAGTGAGTTGCAATAATCACACAGAAATACCAAAAATATTGACAGAAATTCGCAAGGTTCGGAGGAATTTAGGAAAAATTGCATACTTGGTGGTAACTCTGGAACTTTCTGTTACATTATGCCAGGTATAGTGTGACATTAATATTCCACAGAAGAATACTGTGAGAATACCACTTAAGTCTAACAACTGCAATGCAAATGAAATGTTTCAGCATAATTATTCCCGTTAACATCAAAAGAAATTGGCAGAGAGACTTGGTAAAGGAGATGTTGAAACTTCAATATTTTAGAGATTAAACTCACTTCAGCCAGCGTATATGAAAGGTAAGCCAAGAGTGACATAAGGCAACTTCACGATCAGTGGAATGCCTGGAATATAAGGATTGTCATCAGAATATCATAATATTGTAGTTTCACATAAAAAATGATAATGTATTAATGACAGTAAAAGTAAATTAGATTCTAATTTTCATATATACTAATGAAATGGTTTTTGAGGCTGAGATCATTCTGATCTTATCCTTTTCTCTCAAAAAAGAAAATAAAGTAAATAGATTCTTGCCAGAGAATTCATGGATACTAGAAGGTTATATATATATATATATATATATATATATATATATATATATATATATATATATATATAATATATAGGGAGCTGATCCTCTAAGAACGGTTCTCACGGATTTCTGTGAGAACTTTCACGTGGGTCGTCGGATCTGATAGATCAAATCAAATAAAACTAGATCTCTTTCAGATCCGACGGCTCACGTGAAAGTTCTCACATGAATTTGTGAGAACCGTTCTTAGGGGATCAACTCACTATATATATATAATATATATATATTATATATATATATATTAATATATATTATATGAGTAGTCTTCGTGTGAGAAACTTTCTCACACGAAGACCGTGAGAAAACTATATAGGAGCTTTTATGTGGATGATCCGAACCATTCATCTTGATCTATATACTTTATTTAGACTATCAATTAAAAATCACGCGAGTCTGAGCTTTTTTACCCATACAACAAGTGGTTACAAAACATATGTTATATTCACTGTAGAATAAAATGTCACTTGATGCATCGGTAAAAAAAGTTGGAATCGCGTGATTTTTTATTAGTAGTCTAATTAGAGTATGTAGATCATGATGAACGGTTCGGATCATCCATAAAATCTCTCTTATATGGTTTTCTCTCACAAAGCTTATTATGAGAAAGTTTCTCATTTGAAAATTTTCATATATATATAGGGAGCTGATCCTTTAAGAACGGTTCTCACGGATTTTTGTGAGAACTTTCACGTGGGTCGTCGGATCTGATAGATCAAATCAAATAAAACTAGAATCTCTTTCAGATCCGACGGCCCACGTGAAAGTTCTCACATGAATTCGTGAGAACCGTTTATAATATATATTATATATATAATATATATATATATATATATATGTCAGAATGATGAAGCAGGAAAGGAAATACCACAGCATGACTTCTAAGTTATATTTGAGCATACAAGAGGAGAAAAGTTCAACTTTCAAGCTGCACAGACTGCCGAAGTACAATTTTTTAATCAAATAAGCACTAAGTAAACCACCTGCAGAAAAGAGGAAGCAAACCATCAGCCGGGGGTGATTATTTCTCTCTCCCCCCCTTTCTACTCTCTTCCTTTTTCTGGGG